>JAEQBH010009433.1:65000-83186 GCA_016808115.1 Tetrastigma voinierianum | reverse complement strand
GCACTAACTCCTATATTCCTAGGATGTTTCAGTGCATATGGAATGCATGTATGCCAGTTCCAATACAGTCTAATCACATGCAAACATATCAACATGAATATATTCGCATAATATCCAATCACACAATCATGTCATGTAATTAATCAATTTCAAGCATCAAGATTAGCTCACTTGGGCTAATGATCATACACGAGTAATTTAATTTAAATCACTCGACCAAACACATGTTTTCACGAAAATATATTTTCAAAACATTATTCCATGAATAGTGAAACCCTCGTTTACTATTCAGTAAAATCTAAGCGGTTCACTCGGTGAACCCGAAATCCATGACCGTCCCCGTGATGCATACCATACAACCATTTAATACACAAGTTGAACCAACCCTCCCAAACAGCCCACTAAGCAAGCGTGACGATCATGGCTGCTCCGTTCTTCCTCAAAAGAGATTCTAACACTTCGGTCCCATGTTTTAGAGGCCCGATCAAGCGGCCCATTCCCGGCACTTTGTAATATAAAATACATGATTTAAAGCGACGTGACACCCAAACAGCGCGATTTTTACGAGCGTCCACGGCTATCAAAAAAGCGAACAATTTCCACAAATTCGATTCATGTTTGGGACCCAGATCAACTTGACTTTCGCGACCTCAAACTAGCAGAAACATCGAAAAACCCTTAAGAAAATAGAATAAAACGCAAGTAGGGAGAAAATCCTACCTCTTGGAGTTGTCAAAAACTCGCAAACCCGGGGTCCACGCGTAGCCTGCTCCGCGTAGAACGCTTTCCCTTCTTGTGTTGAAGACCGCCGACGGCTAGATCTCTTGCAAATCTAGAGAGAAGCCCTCTCTCTCTCTAAAAGCTCTCTAAAATGGAGCTACTGCATCACTCAAAAATGGCTTCCAAAGTTTTGGTTGGCTAAATGAGGAGATGAATCACTATTTGCTAATTTGGCCTCCTAGTGACTTAAGAATTAATTCTAAAATGCGATATGTCCTTTTGCAGTTTGATATTCGGCACTATCTCGACCGTCCGTTTCATCATTTCTCTACTCATACCACTTCTGGTACATGAGTACATGCTATATGTGCCTTTTTTATCGCGCCGAGAAAACCGATTTATGGCACTTTCGGCGATGCCTCGAAAAACATCACCCAGGCTTTCAAACATCTCGAGAAAAATTCACGAAATTTCACGTGCTAAATAGATTTGTGAGGCGATTCCAACGGTACAATCCGTTTGTCATCCGAGATCTAAATTAGTACGAATTTTTAGCAGTAATTTTAATTTTGTAATCAAAATTACCGATTTTGCCCTTATTTCGAAGTGGAATTTCTCGGGTCTTACATTCTCCTCCTTAAAAGGAATTTCGTCTGAAATTCAGAGCAAATCATAATCACTCACATGCATGTGTGTGCATTGTACCATGCATGCAACTAATTGTTTAAATGCTAAGCGGCTAAACCCGCGATGCCTTCATCCTAAACAAGAGGATAGGTAGCCCGCGCATCGTGTCCTCGTGCTCCAACGTTGACTCCTCCATCACAGTCTTGCCATAGCACTCTCCACTGGCCTCACGGTCTTGCGTGTAAAGCACGATCACGACTAATGATGCACCTTGATTCACTCCTCGAAGGTCGTCGGTGTCAACCTCAATGCGTCCCCCGATCCACCACATGGTGGATGCGGAGTATGTATACCGGTATGGAGATGTGAAGTACCTCGGGGACACGACATGTGAGCGATAACGCTAATCGATGCCTTGCGGTGCCTATCTCTCGAGTATCTCGAAAGGCCCAGTAAACCTCGGCGATAGCTTCCGGGTGCTCTTAGGGCGACCACTCTCTTAGGCATCACCTTGAAGCGTGATCCTGACCTCGAACTCTAGAGGGTCGAGGCGTCGTACATCGACATAGCTCTTCCTCACCCAGGCTGCGGCGTAAGAGAGCATGACATCGTATCAAGCTCGCCTTCACCGGTGTCTCTATTCTATGGCATCCGGGACCGTGAAGACACACGCGGCCTCTCTACAATGCCTCATATGGTGCCGTTCGTACACTCGCTGATATTTGATATAAGGCGAATTCATAAGGGTAATTAATCCTCTGCCATATGATCGGGACACATGTTCGCTGACATGCCCTCAACACCGTAAGTAATCCATACACACGTACACAACCCTTGCTTGGTGTGTAAGCGCTAACCTCCCCAGTCCGCAATCATTGACAATCAATGGGCCAGTCCGATCTAGTCCATGTCTGTATGACATCAATTTCTAGAGCCCCCGCTCAAGCTCAATAACACCTATCTCTGATTTCCAAAGGGGTATCGAACCTCGAGTCACCCAGGCTCTATCCTTTCGACTCGATCTGCGTGGCTGATCATGTCAGTGTGTTTGTTTTCATCTCGAGTCACTCAGAGCTCATCCTGCTCGACTCTTAAGTCTGTAGCGTGATGCTTGACCGTATGTTTTCATCTCGAGTCACATGACTCCTCGGCTTACACTTCGAGCCTCTTACATTTTCACGATTCATCATGAGTCTTCATTGAATGATCCCCAAGGAACAAACTCACCCCGCACTCACGAGTGGTGAATGGCTCCATGCAGTGCACCCCACACTGAGCTCGATCTGTGTTCTGGGTACGCTGAGCGTAATAATTCCATACTCACGACACTTGATCCAGGAGCTAGGCTTCAGGGGTCCACCATGAGTAGAATAACAGGAGATTTCACTCCCATAATTGAGCTATCAGTCGCTCTGCCTACGTCCTAGGGAAGAACATCTATTCACGGCTTCTCTAAAGGCCTTAACCTCCCTAGCTCAAATTCAATCTTAGGTGTCGAGTATGACAATCGGTACAAGGTCTCGATGCAATGACAGATGGTTGTCCAGCTCATCCATGTCAAGCTTGACGTCAACAACCCGATCGTCTACACCACTTACAAGGTCCCACTTTGCGCTTTGTTGCGTAACCACGATCGTCACGACTTGACCCACCGCTTTGGCCCCTCTAGCCTATTTGTGTTGCTGGAAGTGCTTGTATAGCACCCCGAAACTGAAACTAGTTCCTCTGACCCGTACTAGGGTGTGGAGGAATGAATTGTGTATACTCTCCTGTCCTACAGCTAACTGGGACTACATTGTCCCAAAATCTTGGGATCCCTGTCTCTGGGGAAATCCCGTCACTCAGGCTCGATCCTGGCCCACAGTCCCTCGAGCTAGTGTAGACGGGAAGTCTTACGCTGTTCTTTGAAACTAGGAGAAGCGATCCTCCCTCTGGCTATCAGCTTGCACGTATCCTGAGTGAAATTCCAGATACCCTTGATTTCTCTACCATGGTCGGGGTCGTCCCGACCATGGAGTCCGTATCCGGTAGACGAAATCCTCTGATCACGCCAGAATGGACAACTTGGCCGATCTCGAACTCTGTAATACCCAGTGATCCCGAGAGCCTTATGTATCTCAAAAATTGACATTCGGTCTCTCCCGGCATCTTGCCTCCCGGCCTTATAGGTGGTAGCACACGATCTTTGACACCACGTGTCCTAAAATCCCTCGATGGCTAAAACTTCGCACTTGCGAACTTGGCGTCTATTGTTGGTCTCTTAACGGTTGGCAAAACAATCCTCGAAGTGATACTCATGCTCCCACTGCGTGGGGTAGGTCAATGTCATCCACGAGACTACGACAAAGCTGATCTAAATAGGGTTGGAGCCTCCTGTGCATGAGATCCGTGAATCTTGCTAGCGTGTCGATCAAAGGGCATCATAGTAAACTCAAAGTGCCCATAGCAGCGTCCCTAAATATTTGTCTTAGGGATATCTGTCTCCCTAACCCTCGGTGATGGTAACCGGTCTGGTACATCTTAGTAGACTCGCTCCTCTCGGTAGTCAAATAAATCACCCGATCCTCGTGTAGGTCTGGAGTTCTTGATCGTAACCTTGTCAGTAACTCTGTCTTGGACTGCGAGGTTCTTGCAACTCAATAGGTGCCATCCTATGCGGAGTCATAGAGATGGTGAGTACCAGGGGAGTGTAACTTGATGCGAAGTCACCCTCTGGTAAGGTAGTCGGGTAAGCTCATCTGGAAAAACATCCACACATTTGCACCTTTACTCGAGGAGTAGATCCAAGTCGATCTCTCTCGTCCTTTAGGAGTAAGGCTCGTGTTTAACAGCTAAGCATTCACGACACTTGGTTCATTATCTTGTAAGGCGAAATATCGTCTTGCCCCCACGGAATCACAACGTGCAGATCTGCGTGTGGGGTAACCCTCCTACGCTCATAATCGATAATGACCACATAAATTGTCGACGATCCGTCGAGGATGACATCGAACCTTGACTGTATCCATGATCCTCGGGGTCTACGTGAGTAGAGTCCTTGAGATCTCCGACCATGACCTCGGCATATCATCCTATTCTCGCCTAATCCACAGGGAGAACTCACATATCACGGCTCTCTAAAAGGTCTCTGGTCCTTGCCCATTCCCACCATATTTGGGCCTCATTCCCTGGCTAGAGGCAGCAGCTAGTCTAATCCACAGTCTTGATCGGGGTAATCTCCGTAGCCTCACAACACTTTCTCGTTACGTATGAACCAATGGTACCACCGTCGATCTTCCCCCTATGAATGTATCGGAGGATGATGCGTCTAAGCCTCTGCAGGGGGTTCTAGGATCTCGACTACCTTTATCTTTGCTTTGTGCGTACTTTGACCTCACATAACACTACGGCCTCTCAGGCCGGTGATCAAATGTCCGATGCGGAGGTCGGTGCTCGGTGGTGCTGACCCAGTGCCTGATGGACATCCTCTTATGTCACCGTCCTCTACCTAGCCATTCTGCCGATTAACATGGCAACGAGAATAATTTAACTTTCATTTCGAGTCTAACTGTATGCAGTCTTTACGATTACTAATAGACTTACAACCATGTTGACTTAGTTCATTTCTTAAGTAGTCTTTAAATTCCGACCACCGATTTATTGATTAAATTCTAAGCTTTCTTGTTCATCTCAGTATTCAAATCCCTAAGGTCATAGTTCATAACCTTAGCATTCACCCTTTTTCCTATACGCATTACACCATACATATAATTTCCTACGCAACTACCGCGCAATCACGATTTCAAATAGTAACTAAATCTAATACAGTATCTCTAAGGTATAAACACAACCCCGAGACACTAATCATACACATAACTCAGCGTATACTCAATCAATTTTGCATTTAAAATATGGTTTTCAACAAAATTTTATTTTAATTGCATTTTGAAAATTTTATTTTGAAAATAAATTTTATTTTATTTTTAAAATTTTGTCTAGATTTTATTTTATTTTATTTTCAAAAAAAATTTTTTTAAAATTCTTATTCATAGTTTGTGGATTGACTATTACTATTCACGGAGTTGGCCAGTTGGCCCCACATTGCATTCCTTGTTGTTGTTTTGGCCCCCATTCTAACATTGGTCTGATACACTCCAGCTTTCTATTGCAATCTGATACCTATTCTTCAATGCCTCCGGGTCCTGATACAAATTTTAGCTTACTGCACTCTCTTGCAATACAATTAGTTGTGTTACAATACAATTTTAGCCACTGCTCTTGCAATACAATTTCCAGCAACCTATGTTGCAATACAATTTCCAGCCTTGCAATACAATTTTCCTCCTATGCTCTGATACAATCCCCAATACTTCTGCTGATACACTAGGCCCTCTTCTCTGCCAGTAAAAATTGTATTGCGATACAATTCACTGCAATTTTTCCCGATACCTCTCTTGCAATCTGATTGCAAGGCTTGCAACTCTAAATTCACAATACAATTGAGCGAGTAGCCCAGCCAGTTCTGCGCTTCTTGAGAAGCGAGAAATTTTTTCTTTTAAATTCTTGGAAAATCACCAATACATATATACATTTTTTCACACATGCTATTGGAAAATACCCCGAAAACATAAGCATTCATTTTTCATTTTATTTTGCTACTAGAACCTGAAATACTTTTCCATTTTTTTCCGAATA
The DNA here is from genome assembly GCA_016808115.1 of Tetrastigma voinierianum. NCBI lineage: Eukaryota > Viridiplantae > Streptophyta > Magnoliopsida > Vitales > Vitaceae > Tetrastigma > Tetrastigma voinierianum. The sequence goes on along the minus strand of JAEQBH010009433.1, from coordinate 77,165 downwards.
CACAAATAAATTTCTAAAAATTTATTTTCTTCACTTTTCTTGATTTTACATCCACATATAAAACCTTAGAAAATTATTTTCTCGCCTTATAACCAAATAAATTTATAAATTTATTTTCTTTCGATTTTCGAAAAAATTTTCTCAGCTCAAATAAATTTATAAAAATTTATTTAACCATTTTCCTCAATTTTACAACTTGTAAAACCTTAGAAAGTATTTTTTTCTTCAATTCTAATCAATTAAATTCACGAATTTTATTTTTTTATTTTTTTCTACATCTTCTTTTCAGTTTAACTCACTTTGTAATTTCTCACCAAACTTTCACACATGTGCTATTTATCTAAGCACCCATCCAAACACACAACATGACATAGTATACACACGATCTTCAAATATTCACACAACATTTCATCAATCACTGTCTTCCTGCGTCACACAAAACATCAACACGTTACGCGTAGTGTCCTAGTTTTGTCATTGATTTTCGCGGTAATCCAGTACCTAAACTGACATCAAACCACCTGGTGGTGATGCTCTTCCTAACTATGGCCCTAAGCCAAATTCTCAATCTATAAGGTTCCATATACCTATACTCCCACATCAAACCACCTAGTGGTGATGGATACCAGACCGACTCCTAGGTGATATTACGTATGCAAGCTCGATGCCAGTTGTGGCGCCCCAGCTTGGGGTCAGTTGACTACCGTCGACCGCGGAATACAAGTGGAGGTCGGGTTGCAGACGCCCTTTAAATCGAGACGAGAGTCTCCTTTGTACGGAAAACCTGCCGCTTGATCACCTTGCATATCGCAATCACGAACGGTCAATATATACAATATATATATCCCAATATGGTCACTTTGGCCCATATGATTCACTCAACATACATGCAGACTATGAATCCAACTATATACCCAGTAGTTCTGAGAGTTAATATGTTTTACTCTTATCTGATACATACATTAAAATTAGATTAATTCTAATACATGTATGCATCAAAGCCCATGACAGGCTTTCTTCTAAACTACGACCTCCCAGGACGAGTCGTCCCTCGCACGCTCACTGTACACAATAAAATACAAAGGGGTCCCACACGTGGGGTGAGCTAAAGCTTCGATGGAGGAGAATATTCCCTAAAGTGGGCTGCTCACCACTAAGTGCGGTGCAATGTTTGATTTAAACACACATTCGAAGCAAATGCATGATCCTACTTGAATGTCTGCATGACCGACCTCGGATCAGGAGTCCTCCAGAGCTCTCTCACACTGCTTTGAAACTCAGTAGCAGGGAATATTTGTTTTATTAGTGGGCAACCTCAGAATGAATATATATCAATTGGAAGTAGCTCAGGCGTTGATATATATATTATTTGTTTGTGGACTACCCTCCGATGAATAAATATCAACTAGGCCGCTCAGACGGTTGATATATTATTTAGTTTAATGGACTACCCTCGATGAATATTATATATCAAGTACAGCATTCCAGAGCGATTGATATATTATTTGGTTTGGACTACCCTCAGATAATTAACATTTTAGACTACCCTCCCAGAGACCATTTTCTCTAGACTCATCTCATGCGCTACTCCTATATTCCTAGAAGTGTTTAGGTGCATATGGAGATACATATGCAGGTTCCAATACTAGATCTAATCACATGCAAACATATCAACATGAATATATTAGCATAATATCAATCACACAATCATGTCATGTAATTAATCAATTTCAGCATCAAGATTAAATATGGGCTAATGATCGCCACGAGTAATTTAATAATTTAAATCACTCGACCCGAGCACATGTTTCATGTTCATTTTCAAAACATTATTAGAATAGTGAAACCTCGTTTACTATTCTAGTAAAATCCTAAAAGCAGTTCACTAAGTGAACGAAATCCTGACCATTCTAGGCCCGATGCATACCATACAACCATTTAATACACAAGTTAGACCAGCCCACTCCCAGACAGCCCCTAAACGGTAGTGGAAGCGATCCTTTGATGCTCCATTCTTCCTCGAATTCTAACACTTCGGTCCCATGTTTTAGGCCCAATCAAGCGGCCATTCCGGCCTTTTGTAATATAAATACATGATTTAAAGCGGCTATTGACACCCAAACAGCCCACTTGATTTTTACGGCGATCGGCTATCAAAAAAAACCCTGAACAATTTCCACAAATTCGGTCCCATGTTTTTGGACCGATCAAAACAACCCCTCACGACCTTGACCATAAAACATGAAAAACCCTTAAAAATGGAATAAAACTCAAGTAGGGAGAAAGTCACACTACCTCTTGGGTTGTCAAACTATCTTAGGGGTCCACCGTAGCTTTGCTCGCGTGGCGTTTCCCTTCTTGTGTTGAAAGCCTTAGCAACATTCAGATCTTACCAAATCCCAGAAGCCCTCTCTCTCTCTAAAAGCTCTACAAATGGAGCTCTTTGCATCACTCCAAATGGCTTCCCGTTTTGGTTGGCTAAATGAGGAGATGAATCACTATTTGTTAATTTGGCCTCCTAGTGACTTAAAAGTCGGAATTTCTAAAATGCCCGATATGTCCCTTTTGCAGTTTGATATTCGACACTATCTCGTAGATCCATTTCATCATTTTCTCTACTCATACCACTTATGGTACATGAGTACATGCTATATGTGCCTTTTGTCGCATCGAAAACCGATTTTGACTGCACCCGAGAAGCGATGCCTCGAAAAACATGCGGAAACTCAGTGTCTCTCGAGAAAATTCCTGAAGTACACGTGCTAATATATTGTGAGGCGATTCCAACGGTACATCGTTTTGTCATCAGAGATCTGAAATTAATTACGAATTTTTAACGTAATTACAATTTTATGTCAATTACACGATTTTGCCTTTATTTGAAGTGGAATTTAGGTCTTAATTTAGGTGGAGTGGCATCAGTACCTATTGAGCACAAAGAACCTAAATCTTTTAGAAGCTTTTAGGTCTTTTTTTAATTTGATAATGGAGTTTAAGTTGAACCTGACTTAAGACCTTCTCTTTTAGCGTATGAGATCTCCGTAAGTAAGGGAGTCAAATTGGATTGTTCACTCCATGTTTTTCTCTAAGGGGGCTTCTTGAACTGTCGTTGAAAGCCTTAGGAAGACCATAAAGGAATCTTTCCTTCAGTAAGAAGCTCAGCATCGACTCTTACCATCAAGGTTGCTAAGAACACATCATAATACCATTTAAGGTCACTTGTGATTTACATCTTAAGTTTTGTAAATTTCGAGGAAGTTCTTTCTCCATAAATGCTTGGATCACCTACTTAGTATTTTGGTTATAGCATAAACCAATCTTATGATTGAGTTTGTTCTCCTTCCTCATTGTACTTTTTAAAATATGAAATCTTTCTTTTCACTTGGTAGTTTTCCCACCAAAGTTTTAATGTGCCATTGAAACTTCTTTGTGACTAATTAGACGACATTCAATCATCATCTGTTTGCAAATAAGCGATGTGCCATTTGCATTTGACTTACAATGAAGATTTCATGTTCGGAAAGAACATCCCATATTCAAGAATAGATGTCATTGCTAATATAACTATTTTGTTTTGGATTTGTTTCCTCAAAATTTGTAAATCTGGAGGAGTAGGCCTTTGATAAAAAGTTTTTGATCTTTGATGCCAAGTTTTTGCTTGTTTGTTGTTCTTCTTCTTGTTCGATAATATCTTCAATAGTTTTTAAGAGCAATAGGGTATTCGATCCACTTAAGAAGTTTACTTAGGTTTTTGAGCAGAGGGATCTTTTATTTCTATTCTGCTAATTTTTGTTAAAGTCTTATAAAATTCATCATTACTTTTATTACCTCCTAATTTAAGGGTTTTATTGGTTTGAATATAAGACTTTCTTGTTTTTCTTCTTTCTTCCTTTTCGGGTTTATAATTTTTTGTAAGTATTTACTTTCAATTCTATTTAATTGAGTAAGTGTTCTAAATTTGATTTGTAAAATTATTTTGTTGTTGAATGCCTTTTTTATATCTTTGAGTTTGTCGTGTTTCATCTTCTTTTGGAATCAATTTGTTTAAAGGTGAGCTATTATTTCTACACCTTGAGCCTTTATTTTATTTCTTCAAAAGGGGATGGGTTGATCTGTCTTAACTTGAGTAATTATTTGACTTCCATTCTTTTGGAACATATTTATTGAAAAGGGATATTTTACTGTTTGATTGTTGCTGCATAAATATCAAAATAATTGTGAGACCCCGGAGAAAATCCATGTTTTCTAAGGAAGGATAAAATGGTAATTTCGGTTGAAAATCACGGGCCCTGGAGTCTTGGATAATGACAGGTCGGTGGAATCGATGCCGCGAGGAAATCTGTTGCCACGTCAATTTACGTCGAATTAGGGCGATCCCGTTTCACGTTTTTCGAACGCGGAGGATCGTGACGCGGCGCGTTTGGGAGGCAGGAGGCGCCGGCGTGTCGGTGCGAATCTTGGTCGAAACTTGGGTGATGTTGTTGCGTTGTTGTTGTTGTGGGAAGACGTTGTAGGGCTCTGTGTGACACATGGCATGATGCCATTAGAGGGATATCTCAATTAGATTGATAAGGATAAGGGGGTAATCAAGGTGTCCAATGAAATGGACATGTGGCGATGAGAGGACTTTCCTCTTCGTCAAGTCTTCAAATCGGTTTGGGAGGGAAGGGAGAGAGGGGAGGAGACCCAGCCCAGAGGGAGAGTGAGGAAGAGAGGGGTTTTAGAGGCTCCTTCTCTCTAAAATTCCCAGGCTATCGGACCAGTTGGCTTCCAACGAGACAAAGAGACAAAGTTGCTCCCCACGGCAAGGGCTAACGTGGTTCTGGGTTTAGGAGTTCCGATGGCTCAGAGAAAAGATGAGGTTTTCTCTGGCTTTTCTTTCTTTCTTTAAGGGTTATGTAATGGATGGGGTTGTTGAGGCTGGATAGCCGTGGTTTTGATTTCGAGCTTTGGGTAGGGTTAGGAAATCCACAGAGTGTTTTGGACGATCCTGATTTGTTTGGGTGTTTGTGATTTGCGTGAGGTGTCATGTTATTACCATGAGAAAAATAACATGTTTGTGTGATGTTGTGGGGAGTTCGAGGCGAGCCCAATAGGATAGTGCTTAGCCCATGTGAGCTAAGTTTATGTTATTATTATAAGTGAATAACATGATGTATGGATTAAATTATGTTAATATATGCATGAGTGATATATTAGCATGTGTAATATGTTTGTGTGCCATTCTCATTTGCATAGGTGGGGGGAGTAATCAGAGTAGGAAATTCCTTCTTGGGCTTTGCTCACCTTACATTAGGACTATTTTTAGGTCTGAAGGCGCTTAGGGATGGAGCGGCTTAGGGGCCTTCTGAGCGAAAGAAGCGTAAGATGGCCTTATCTTGTAATTTTTGTTCTTTGTAAATTACGGGCAAGAAACCCATTTTTGTATAAATTGTAATTAAACACGATTGTAAATAAATCATTTTTGTATAAAATATATAATTGTGTTGAATGGATATCTGAGATGTCGGGCTGGTTTACACATGTATACGTGCCTCACGATGTGAGACACGTGGTTCCATCGGGTTGGCGGGTAGTCAACGGACACCCGGGATTGGGGCGTCACGATGTGAACATTGGAATATTATTCATTCCATTGTTTCCATAGTTTGATACCATTGTTCTCTAAATTTCTCTTTTGTTTCTTGAGATAATTTTGAGAAAAACCATTCTTTTTCTTTATGTTCTTGATTTTGCTTCTTTCTCAAGTATTCTTTGTCTACATTTCAAACACATTTTTATACATTTGTCATCATGTTGGTGAGAGGGCTCATCATTTGGTATTTATCATTGAAAAATATTGGAGACATCTATCTGGAAGTTTGAATGTTTGGTTAGGTCTTGTATATTTTAAATCCGGAATAGTAGATGAATAGTCTACTTCTTCTAGATTTAAGTTTGACTGAACATTTGATCTTCTGGAAGGAGTTCTAATTTCTAAATAAGAATTAGAAGACCTTGCAGAATATGATCTTGTTAAGTTTTCTTTTCTTGGCTCAAAATTAATTTGAACATTTCCTTGTCCATCTTCTATTATGGATAAGAGTTTTGGTTGTTCAATCGGTTTTAGACTAGAGTTCATTGAAATTCCATTCAGAGGATTGTGTTAAACATTCCCATGGAATAGGTTTTGGAATTATGACTGTTGAATTTTTCTCATTTGCTTGCCAAATTAATGTTTGATCTTTTGGTGAGGACAAAAGGCAATTTGGATTAACTACCAAGGTCATTACTTTGTAGTATACCCTGTATACTATAAGTATATTTCTTGACCTAGGATCCATGTCATAATTTTGAGTTTGAATGTTTAGAGTTAAGGCTTTATGAATGCTCTTATCATTCATGCGGGTCTAACTACAGATTTGGATAACGAATTGAAATGCAGGTCCCGACGATGTATTTTGTTTTCCATTAATCCTAAAGGGAATCACGGAATTTGTTATGTCTTGCATCATGAGACATATACATATAGGTTTGTCTAACCTAACTGGTTAAGGGTTTTAGTGCTACGAGATAGCTCATATGTAGAATTTTGAATTTTCTTTTAATTGTTCTTAGATCCTTAAGATCTAGAAGTTCAATAGTTTCTGTCTCAGAACCTATTGAATGAGTATTTTCAGAGATTTTGATTCTATAATCTTTTGAATTCAAAAGTTCCTATTTTGTATAGTTCTTTAATATTTTGTTTTGGCATTTCCCGATTTTGATATCTTTTGTTCCCACGTCTTTACATAAGCAGAAAGTTTGTTTCAAATTGTTGGGTGTTTTCTTGTATTGTCTTAATTGTTCATCTATCACGGATGAACTAGTATTTGAACTAGTACTACAAATTTACGGTGAAGGGTTTGGCATTTCTATCTTTCTACGATGGTGGGATTACAACGACAGGGACTGCTGGGACCACCACGCCTGAGCTACGGTGATAAGCGGATCTGCTGGGGTGACCAGCACTAGCGTGGGAATCCTGATTATTTGAAGAACCACAAATCTAAAATTAATCAAAAATTTGCCAGAACAGCTCGATGCAATTCTCTCTCTGAGGACCTTAAACAATTGAACATATATATTTTTGAGCAGTAAATATTAAAATTTTTGGCCCAGTGAATTAAGTTTGATTTCTTCCAGAAATCTGATGGCGTTATGGCTCTGCGGGTTTCTGTTTAAACACCACTTAGTGGGTTCGGGAGGTTTGAGGTTTCCGGCCCCGATATACTATTTGATTGAATATGTTTGAACAAACAATGCAAGCGGTATGCGATTTTGGAATCAAATAAAACGGTAATGAAATTGATTAAATTTATTGAACTTTGAAAACTTACAAACTTTGTTTGAAGCTTTTGATCGGAAAGCTTAGTAAGCAAGTTGGATACAAGGCTCTCGAGCTTCTCTCTCTAACTGCTTATCTCTACAAGCTTATCTGCTAGCTAAGAGACTGACCCACTCCTTATATAGGAAATTTTTGGATTTGAAATAAAACTTTGGCGTCTTTGCAGTCCGTATGAACTTTGAAGGGTCACATACTTTTTTGAAAAGTCACGTCTCTTGCTTTTTGAAGAGTCACTTGCTTTTGTGTCAGCAATTTTGTCTTCTTACTTGAGTGGAGCACAACTTTTGAAAGTGGGGGCTGACCCGTCGGCGTTTAAATGATCTAAGATGCTATCGCGCGACGTAGGTCGATTTCCATTCTTCATTAAATGCATCGGAAGAAAGCATCGAGGTGATTTCTTGGAAATTTTGAGCTGTACATTCTACGAGGCAAAGGCTTTTGAAGATGTTGATATCCTCCTTATCATCGCCTCGAGGGAGGAGTGAAGGGGAGGCGTAGCACATGTCTTCATTTCTTTGAAGAAAGGCATCTTTGCTAACGTGTCATCCTCGTCGAGTCACAGTCGAGTTTGAAAACGAATCTCGTAACCTGCTTGGATTTGTTTGAGATAGGCCACATGTTGTATTTGAAGAAATGAGTTTCTTGTTATTGGGCACACGAGAAAGGTTGGGACAACGAGTACCTTGGCAGCTGAAGAAAGAGGGCTTTCAAATTGGGCTTTTCGGCAGTCCATTTTTTGGCGGCATCAAGCTTTTGAGGCAGGGAGATTTTAAGCGGCCGCGGGTTTGATTTAGATTCTAGCAAACTTAGGGAATGGGCTTGGATGGGATTGATGGGTACACAAATCAAGCAAAGAATCCAGGATTCTTAATTGAGAACAAAGAAAAGTGAATAGCTATTTCGGGAGGGAAAAAGAAACTTCACAGTTGATTGAAATAATCAAAACTTTGGTGATTCCGGAATGAAAATATTTGGATTAGCTCGTAAAAGCCGTCATTCTGGACAATTGGAAGGTTTTTTGGAGAGAGCACCATCAGGTTAAAACGAGAATGAGTTTGGCACGTCGAGAAAGTATGGTACCAAGCATTTTGTAGTCATAAAATCAAAGTTTGAGGATCGAAATGTTCGAGAAAGTCTTTGTGGGTAAAAATGTTTGACCCCGATCTTTTCATTAATGACTTTCAAAATTTTGCATTTTAATTAATGAGAAGTCGTACCCGGGAGTTCATGACATGAGATATTTGAGCAGACTCGAGTATCACGGTAGCAGATTAGAGTAGAATTTACGGGTTTTAGTATTTCGTTGGAAATGAAATACTTTTCATTTGAAAATCTTTTGACCTTAATCTCAAGGCGATATATGATCGGGTTCTAAAATTTGAAGTAACAATTTTTGTTCTTTTGTTTGGTATCTGAAATTTTGGGTTAGTGTTTGAAAAAGAAAGAAAGAGGTTAATGGTTTCCCCAAAACTTGAAAGCGATTTGAGGTTTGAGGCACTACGTAAGACAGAAAAGGGAATTCAATTTACAAAATAAGGGCAAAATCGTAATTTTGATTACAAAATTGTAATTACGGTTAAAATCCGTGTAATTAATTCTCCTCTAGATCTCGGATGAAAAAGCAGTTGTACCGTTGGAATCGTCGTGAAATCTATTGCGTAAATTTACCGTAATTTTCTGAGACAGTAGGAGTCGGCACGTTTTTCGAGGCATCACTTCTCGGGTGCCGTAAATCGGTTTTCGATGCGACAAAAGGCACAGATAGCATGTACTCATGTACCATAAGTGGTATGAGTAGAGAAATGATGAAAATGGGCCAGTAGGGAATAGTCTTAGAATATCAAATCTGGTAAAAAGGGACATATTGGGCATTTTAGGGTGACTTTAAGTCACTAGAGGCAATTAGCAAATAGTGATTCATCTCCTCATTTAGCTAACCAAAAGCGTGGAAGCCATTTTTGAGTGATGCAGTAGCTCCATTTTAGAGAGGCTTTTAGAGAGAGGGCCTCTCTAGATTTGCAAGAATCTGGCCGTTGGCGGTCTTCCAACCCCTGAAGGGAAAACGTTCTCGTGGAGCGGCTGCAGCGCGTGGACCACGGAGTTTCTGCGGTTTTTGACAACTCCAAGAGGGTAGGATTTTCTCACTACTTGGGTTTTATTCCCATTTTAAGGGTTTTGATGTTTCGGTTAGTTTGGTAGTGAGGGCCGTTTGATGATCCCCAAGCATGGGACGGTGTGGAAATTGTTGGGTTTTTTGGATAGCGGTGTTGCCGAAAAATGGAGTGGGCTGTTGGGTGTCAATGTTGCTTTAAATCATGTATTTATATTACAAAAGTGCAGAGATGGTAGAAGCAGTCGAACCTAAAACATGGGACCGAAGTGTTAAATTTTGGAGGAAGAATGGGCGACTCATTAATTTGCTCCAACGGCTGTTAGGGGCTGTTTGAGATTGGGTTGATTCTAACTTGTAGTATTAAATGGTTGTATGGTATGCATTGGTAGGGAATGGCGGGTGGATTTGGGTTCAGTGAGCCCATTTGTTTTAATGATTTTTAGGGATAATGGCAGGGTTTCACTATTCCCGGAATAATGTTTTGAAAATATATTTTCGTGAAAACATGTGTTTGATCGAGTGATTTAAATTAAATTACTCGTGTATGATCATTAGCCCAAGTGAGCTAATCTTGATGCTTGAAATTGATTAATTACATGACATGATTGTGTGGTAGATATTATCGCAGGCTCTGTATTCATGTTGATATGTTTGCATGTGATTAGGCGTATTTGGTAGCATACATGCATTCCATATACCTTTGAAACATCCTAGGAATATAGGAGTTAGTGCATGAAGGATGAGTCCCAGAAAATGGTTCGGAGGGTAGTCTAAAATGTGGTGCTCGGAGGGTAGTCCAAACCAAATAATATATCGATCGTCGGAGGCGGCCCGGCTGATACCATATTCATCGGAGGGTAGTCCTGAGCTAAATAATATATCAGTCGGGCGAGCGAGTTGATATATATTCATGAGAGGTAGTCCACGCAATGAACAAATAATATATGCTCCCGATCGTCGGATGACTGATTGATATATATTCATCGGAGGGTTGTCCACTATTAAAACAAATATTCTCATACGAGGCTTAGGCGAGTGTGAGAGAAGTCGATGAGACTCGGGATGCAGGTTGGTGCGTATAGACATTCAAGTAGGATCATGCATTTGCTTGAATGTGTTTAAATTGGAACGTGCCTTTTGCCGTGGTGAGTAGCCACTTAGGGCGATTCTCCTACTGAGCTTTAGCTCACCCCGTCGTGGGACCCCCCTTTATTTTACAGGTACAGGGAGCATGCGCGGAGACAGCACGTCATAGAGGTGGTCTTAGAAGAAAGACGGGTTGTGGCTTTGATGATTTGAAACATGTATTAGAATTCTCTAATTTTGATATATGTGTTGTATAAGAGTGAATTATTAACTATTTTGAAACTATTGGATATAGTTGTTGTAGTATGAGGAGTATTGTTTATGGGCCCAAGTGGCCGTTTTACTCATATTGTGAATATATTGGACTGTTTGGGACAGGTATTTGCAGGTATTGTATTTGGGTAGAGCTCCGTCTAAAAAGAGACTCTACTAGATTTTAAATAATGTCGGGTCACAGACATTCCACAATGTCTAACGGGTTAATGAATTAGTCAGCGGATACGGAGTTTGGGACGTCCACATTTCATTGCATAGAGGCTTTGAAGTGGGTTTGATTGGATCTGGCTTTGCACAACTCATTTCCTGTAAAAATTCCGTGAAAGGAATCGGGTAAAACATTTGAAGATCCTTTGATAAATTCAATTTCAAAATCAAAAAGCAGGATAAAAATAGCTTGCCATCGGCAAAATATGTTTTTTGAAATTTAAGTTTTGAACATCTTTTTGCAATATTTCTTTTGCGCTTTTGCAATCAACTCTTAAAAGAAATTTTTTGTTGAAAACATCACTTTGAAATTTTTGAATGCATAAAACAATGGCTAAAATTTCTTTTTTAACCGTTGACTAATTCAATTGTGGACCACTCCAAACACCAGAGTGAAATCTAACAATTGAAATTTTGTTTTGAAAATCTTGTTTTAAAATCCCACCATATCCTATATTGGAGGCATCTGTCTCTATAATAGGGAAGGCTTCAGGGTGTAGGATTCCTAAACGAGGGGTTCCTTAACACCGGATTTTGACTTGTTTGACTACACGGGTATGTTCCTCGAGACCAAGGTAAAGGATTTTTCTTTAACCTTTGAAATAAAGGCTTGATTAAAATCCTAAGATTTGGGTAAAACTCAGCTACATAGTTAAGGCTTCCTAAGAACCTTTGTAGCGTGTTTTTATCTTTGATTTCATCGGGAAATTTGTTTTGCCAAAATCTATTGCTCTACGTATAGGTTTTTATTTGGCCTTGATGAATATCAAATCCTAAAACCTAATATTTGTTTGAAACAATTTAATTTTTGTTGCGAGATTACTATCATTATCTTACAATTTTGAAAAATTTTTAAATGTTTGAAATGCTTTCCTCCAATTGAATTTGAAAATATAAGAACATCATCAATGTAAACAATAGAAAATCTAGTGTATTCATTGAATATTTCATTCATCATATTTTGAAATTCTGAAGGGCATTTGAGATAAACGGCATCACATTCCATTCATAATGTCAAATGGAGCAGGTAAATGCGGTTTGTATCTATCTTACAGTTTCTTTGAATTTGCGAAGCGATTTCATATCAAATTTTGAAAAAATTGTTGCGTATAAATCC
>JAEQBH010009433.1:0-60000 GCA_016808115.1 Tetrastigma voinierianum | reverse complement strand
AGACCGGAAATGGGAATGGAAATCGGTTCCACAGAGGAGCCCAGGTGTAGGAGGTGTGGAAACGCCCTTGAGACTGACCCATTTGCCCTCACATTTTAGGTTTGTAAAACGACCCAGGGTTTGTGAAATGAATGAGGAATTGTCCATGTGTTGTGCTTGAAATGGTATGAAATGAATGGCTTGAGTTGTATTAGATTAAATGGGATTTAATACATTATTTTTTAATGTGTTGAATGCTGATGACACAATTACATGGAATTAAATTGTGTTTGTAGTACATTGTGTTGATTTTAAAATGTTAATGCCATAAGCTTTATGTATTAACATGAGGTCTAATTATGTGGAATATAATTGTGTGTGTATGTCGTGGAGATGAGTTTGATCATTGCTTAAGTGAGCTAATTTTGATGTGATATATGAGTTGTATAATTACCTTAACATGATTGTGTGATTTGATTTATGCGGTATATTCATGTTTATATATTTGCATGTGTTGTATGAATTATTGAAATGGCATCATAATGCCATTTCATATGCAGCAGTATCCCCCAGAGATAGGAGTTAGTGCATGGTATAGAATCTAGAGAAAATTTGTTCGAGAGGATAGTCTAAAGTATTGGTATCGGGGAGGGTAGTCCACAAAACTTAAAATATCAGCCAATCGGGGCGGCCAGTTGATATTTATTCATCGGAGGTGATCCGCAAACAAATAATATATATCAATCGTCGGGCGGCCCAATTGATATATATTCATCGGAAGGTTGTAATAAAATAATAATTCTCATCTGAGGCTTGGCGGAGTGTGAAGAGAGTCGATGAGGACTTCGGGATGCGGAGTTAGTCATGTAGACATTCAAGTAGGATCATGCATTTGTGAATGTGTGTTTTAAATTGGAACATTGCCTTTGCGCTTAGGTGGTGAGTAGCCCACTTGAGGCGATTCTCTGCGAGCTTCAGCTGCCAGTGTAGGATCCCCTTTGCAGTGCGGGAGCGATGGGGGACGACGTCTGAGGGGCGAGCGCTAGAAAGAAAGCGAATATTAGCTTTGTTGATGTTTACATGTATTAGAATGCTTCTCATTTTAATATATGTGTTGTATAAGTAAATCATTAACTCTTGCATTATGGATATAGTTGGAATATTGTAGATATAAGCATTTTGGATATAGTGTGATTAGTATTGGTTTTTGGGCAAAGGCCGTTTGTATCGAGGTGATTGATGTTGGGGCCGGGTTTTATGAAGATTTTGTATTTAGGTGAGCTCTGTACAAAGGAGACTACGCGATTTTCAGCGAAAAATGTCGGTCACGTTCCACGAGGTATTCAGCGGGTTGGCGGTGAGGTCAACGGACCCCGGAGTTTTGGGCGTCACGGCAGTATCGAGCAGGTATCACGAATACCTAGGGGCTCGGGTTTGGGTATCCCATCACCACTTGGGTGGTTTGGGATGGAGTGTAGGTGTGGAAGCCTAGAGATGGAGAGGCTTGGGCTTGGGCAATGGAAATGTAAAACATCACCAGGTGTGGTTTGATGTTGAGTTTAGGTATGGGATTGCCTAGGAAAATCACGGGACAAAACTAGGACCTTGCACGATGTGTTGATGTGTTTGCGTGATTTTGTGAATTATTTGATGATTGGTGTGTATGCCGGGTCATGTTGTATTGTTTGGTGTGCATGACATGTTCATGTGTTGATATTTTTATGTGTGCTTGGTGATTAGCACATAGATGAGATCAGGAAATATTTTAGAAAACAATTTGATTACAGTGCAGTGTACAAGAATTGGAGATTGAAGGAAAATAAATTTTATAAATTTATTGGATGATTATGAAAATGGAAAAATAAATTTTATAAATTTATTTGAGTATTAAAGTATGAAAAAAAAAAAAAAAAAAAGAATTTTTATTGATTTTAGTGATTTTTCATCTTCTTTGGAAATAATTGAAATTAATAATAATAGTGTGTGTATTGAAAAAAAAAAAAAATTTGTCTGTGAGAGACCTAAAATGGACTCTTTGCCCGTTTGAGTGGGAGAGTGGCGTTTGGGGCGCAACGAGGCGTGGGCGGCCCCAGGCGGCAGGTCTTGGGCGAGAGAGGGCGTGTGGCGGTAGTTGGGCGCGCGGGCGCGTGCTAAGTGGCGCGGCACGCGGTGACTGCGGGGAACGAGCGTAGCGGGCGTGCGGACGAGCGTAGCGGCGTGCGGTAGCCCAGCGGGCGGGCGGGCGGCTGGGGCGCGCCACGGGGGCGCGGCGGCGGTGCGCGGCTGACGTGGTGGCCTTGACTGGGCGGCGTAGCGACTTTGGGGCGGTAGACGCGCGACTGGCGTACAGGGCTGGCAGGCGGTCTGCTTTCGGTGCACTCGACCCGTTCGATCCGTTTTATTTCGTTTTTTTTTCTGAGTCTAAATGAATCTTGTTCATTGTAAAATAAATTTTTTGAAAAATAAAATAATATTTAATAAAATCAAATAAAATCAAATAATTTTGATAAGAATTTTCGAAAATAAAATTTTCAAAAAATAAAATTTTGAAAATAAATTTTTTAACGATATTTTAATAGCGAGGGTGAGTGCGTATACTGCTTGAGTCATGTGTATGATTAGTGTCTCGAGTGTGGTTATGCCTTAGAGACTTGTATTGGACTAACTACCATTTGAAATGGTGATTCTTGCGATGGTAGTTGCGTGCGAAATTATATGCATAGTGTAATGCGTATAGGAAAAGGGTGAGGAGAATGCTAAGGTTAGGGATTATGATGTAGAGTTTTGGGTCTTGATATGAACGAGCATAGAACCTTGCGAGTAAATATGAATTGAGTGGTTGAAATTGCTGCCAGAAATGAGCAGGTCGGGTTCATGGTTGTCAAAGTCTATCGATGGTGGCATACGTTACTAGTTGGCCCGAAATGGAAATTAAATGACTTTTGTTGCCATTGAACTGTGTAAATGGCTGTAGTAGAGTCTGAAGGACACGGAGGACGTCCACGGGAGTGCAGGTCGAGCCTGATCAGTGTTTGATTGAGACTTTTCTTAGAAATTTGTAGGTATTCGCGAGAATCTTGCATGCTTGGTGATATAAGCGGGATCAGATAGAAGATCCTAGTAACCTTGAGGAGGTTTAGGGGCGTATCATCCTCAGGCATTCATAGGGGGAAAGATCAGATGGTGGTATACCATAGGTTCATGCGGATCGAGAAAGTGTTAGAAGTACATGGGACTACCTGGCGCGACCGGATGGGCAGGCTGCGTTCTGGCTAGAGAATGAGGCCCGAATATGGTGGGTGGGCGAGGACGCCTAGAGACCTTAGGGCCGTTGCATGTAAATTCTCCCCCTAGGGATTAGGGGCGAGAATAGGGACGATATGTCGAGGAGTTGCGAGTTAGAGATCTGGGGACCTCTACTCACAGTGGACTGGATTATGGACATGTCGAGGTTCGATGTCATCCTTAGGGATGGATTGGTTGATAGTTTACAAGGTTATTCTGGGTGTGGTAGCGGGGAGAGTTACAGGCTACACGCGGAGGTGGTACTGGTGTTTGTATTCGAGCGAAGCACGGTATTTTGCCCCGAACGTTATACGGAGTTCAAATGTATCGCAGGCGACGAGTGCCTGCCTAGAGACGAGATCAGCTTTGTCACCACCTCAGTGGGTGTGAATATGTGGGTGTGCTCAGATCGCTGGACTACCTCTCACCTCGGATATAGTACTCGATACAGTCACTGATCTTTCACTATCTATGTCCATCGGTACCGATAGTGGGTTCGAGAGTCGATTACAAGAGCTATTGGACAAGGGGTTTATCAAGCCAAGGCACTTCACCATGGGCGCTCGGTTCTATTTGCGAAGAAGAAGCGAACCGCCGGCATTGCGTGACTATGGCGGTGGAGCAGGGTTATGATCGAATCGGTACCCATTGCAGAAGTTGATGATTGTTGACCGGTTGAGAGGTGCGAGTCTCGAGATAAAGCGTCGCGCGGCTACCATCATTTGAGGGTTAGGGAAACGAGATATCACTAAGGCGGCGTTTGGGGCTGGCGTTATGGGCACTTTGAGTTTACGGTGATGCCTTTGGATTGGCGAATCTTGTATTCATAGACCTCATGCATAGGGTATTCGACCCTATCGTCAGTTTGTCGTAGTCTTAAGTGGATGACATTTTTGATCTACTCCGGTCAGTGGGAACATGAGTATCACTTGAGGATTGTGCTCTGATTCTTGAGAGACCGTCGGCTATACGCTAAGTTCGATGGAGTGCGAGTTTAGCTTCTTTGAGGGAAGATTTTTTGGGACACGTGGTGTGACACTAGTGTCGGTCGACTGGGCGGGTTGGGCGTGATGGGTTGGGAGGGCAGTGCGATCCTCGAGATACGTAGTTTCTTAGGATTGGTTGGATATTAAAGGAGATTCGAGAATGGGCTGAAGTTGTCCATTCGGGACGGGATCGTAGGACTTCGCCTACGGGACATGGACTCCATGGTTGGGACAGCCCTGACCATAGAGAGAGATTGAGGATACTTGGAACACTCGAGGATCACGGTGTTATTAGCAGAGGGAGGATCGACTTCTCCCTGGTTTGGGGAAGAGGCGGAAGACCACCTTCACACTGGATTTCGGGACTAGGGCCGGAGGGATTGAGCATGAGTGATGGGATTTCCCCCCGGAGATAGGGGATCCCGAGACTTGGGGACAATGGGTCCGATTAAGTAGTGAAACATGATAGTATCTGGGTTCGTTCCTCCAGCTGCGATGCGGGTCGGAGCTCAGTTTCGGTTGAGTGCTATACAAGCGCCCCAACAAACGGATAGTAGGAAGGCGAGGTGTGGAGTCGAGTCGAGGGACGAATCGGGGTTCTGGCAGGGCGTAGTGGACCTTAGGGTGGTATACATATTGGTTGTTGATTGTCAGGCTTGACATGGATGAGTTGACATCCATCGGGTTGTCAGTAATTGAGACCTAGGCCGGGTTGTCATACTGGACACGACATTGGATTTGGGCTTAGAGGTTAAGGCCTTTAGAGAAGCTAGGTATAGATGTTCTTCCCTAGGGTGTAGGGTGAGAGTTGACCTGATAGGTCGGGATTATGATGAGAGATCTCAGATTAATATGGTGAGAATCTGGGTAGGGTGTAGAGACCGGGAGATATCAATTTACGTGAATGTAATAGGCTTGAAGTGTAAGCCGAAGAATTATGTTGCTCGAGATGAAAACACATTATTAGATTATCCGCCTTGGCCGAGTTGGTATTAAGTCGAGTGACTCAGAGGTTTGAATACCTTTAGGAAATTGCATTGAGTGTTGTTGGTACAGCGAGCTCGGTATATGGATATCGTTCGCGCTGACATGGACTAGGTTGACGGTCCATGGGGTACAATGCATTGATTATGACCTTGGAGGTCGGTTACACGGCGAGGGTTGTGTAGGAGATACGTCTTGTCTGGTTGCCGGTGTTAGAGGACACCTTTGGGAGCATGTGTCTGAGGTCATAAAGTAGGAGCAATTGCCTTTGTGGAATTCGCCTCGACATGATTATCGGGCGGCTGCGGATGCACGTATGAGGCATTGTATGGGAGGCCGTGCAGATCCGTTTTGTTGGATAGGAATTGGGAGAGAGCTCGTCAGCTGGTCACGATCGATTAGAACACCTCGAAGGTGAGCTTGATACGATAGCGTCTTCTCACGGCTTAGAGCCGGCAGAAGAGCTATGTTAATGTGAGACGTCGACCCTTAAAGTTCGAGGTTAGTGATCTCGTTTTCTTGAAGGCGATGCCTAAGAAGGAGTAAATCGATTCGGCCGGCGTGGGAAGCTTCGTAGTTTGTGGGCCTTTAAAGATACCGAGAGGATATTCATTGTTATTATGCCGGTTGGCTTTAGCGTCCGGCATGGCCCAGGTGTCCACGAGGTGTTCCGCGTCTCCATACTCGAGTATACTCGAGATCCGGCTCATGAGGTGGATTGGGGCAATTGAATGACACGGATGGGGCCTTGAGGAGGGACCGGTTTGCGTGTGGTAGGCCGGGTTTGCGGCGCGAAGACCATGAGGGCTAGTGGGGAGTGCTATGGCGGCACTTTGTGGAGTGGAAGTCGGCGTTGAGCGCGAGAGGACACAATGTGGGCCACCTATCCCTTCTGTTTAGGGATGAAGGTACGTAGTTTAGTCTTTTAAGGTTTAAATGACTAGTTTACATGCATGATAGAGTGCGCGTTGCATATGCATGTGCGTGATTATGATAGTCCTGAATTTCGGAATGAAATTCGCTGAGAGGGAGAATGTAGGGGCAGAAATTTCAATTTACGATAAAGGACAAAATCGTAATTTTCGATTTACAACGTTGTAATTCTGGTTAAAAATCAGTAATTAATTCTCTAGATCTCGGGATGTGAGAAGCAGTTTTCACTTGAATTTGGAATGGAATACCATCAATCTAGTTAGCATGTAAATTTCATAATTTTAGGATAGTCGAGTCGACACGTTTTTCGAATGTCGCGGTTCGGGTCTTAGTAAAACGTTTTCTATCTTTTGACGAGCACAGTTAGCATGTACTCATGTACCATAAGTGGTATGAGTAGAGAAATGATAATGGACAGCAAAATAAGCGTAGAGATATCAAATGAGAAAGAGGGACAAATGGTAATTATGGAATTTGATTTTAAGTGACTAGAGGACAAAATAGCCAATAGTCACTCATCTCTCCTGTAAGCCAAGACCAAGAAGCATTGAGCTTTAATTTTGATTACGATAGCTTCACTCCTTTCATTTCTAGAGAGAAATTAGAAGCCTCTCTCCCAGAAATACTATAGATCGGAGTAGTTGGATTCGACCAGACAATAAGGAAAATTTATTCTCTGTGTGGCGAGAACAACGCGTGGACCCCGGGTTTGCGAGTTTTTGACAACTCCAAGAGGTAGGATTTTCTCCCTACTTGCGTTTTATTCCCATTTTTAGGGTTTTTCGATGTTTCGGTTGGTTTGAGGCCGTGAGAGGCCGTTTGATCGGTCCCAAAACATGGGGCGAGGTGCAAAGTGTGGGGATTTTCCACCATCCGTATTTGCCAAATTTTTGGGCTGTTTGTGTAAATTTCCATTTAAAATACATGTATTGATATGAAAAGTAGGGAATGGCTAGTAGGATCGATCCAAAAACATGGGATCGAATTATTGGAATTTTGGAGGTTTGAGCACAATAGTGAATGCCCGAAATTGTTGTGGGCTGTTGTGTTAGAATTTGTGTAATAAATTCTATTTTGGTGATCATAGAGCCCAGAAGTAGAATGAATCGGTTCCACCAAGAGGAGGCAGGTGTAGGGGTGTGAAATTTGCCGATGGGACGGCCCATTTATATTTTGGGATTGTAAAACGACCCCGGGTTGTGTGAAATGGACAAGAATTGTCCATGTGTTGTGTCTTGAAATGGTATGGAAATGAATGGCTTGAGTTGGTAGTGAATTAAATAGGTTAATACATTATTTTAATGTGTTGTCTGATGACACAATTACATGGAATTAAATTGTGTTTGTAGGCCATTGTGTTTAGTTTAAAATGTTAATGCATAAGCTTTATGTATTAACATGAGTCCTAATTATGTGAATATAATTGTGTGTGTATCGTGGAGATGAGTTTGATCATTAAGCCACAGTGAGCTAATTTTGATGTGATATATGAGTTGTATAATTACATAACATGATTGTGTGATTTGATTTATGCGAGTATATTCATGTTTATATATTTGCATGTGTTGTATGAATTATTGAAATGGCATCATAATGCATTTCATATGCACTGAGGTATCCTAGAGAGATAGGAGTTAGTGCATGGTATAAGTCTAGAGAAGACGGTTCAGAGGATAGTCTAAAAATGTTAATTATCGGAGGGTAGTCCCTGAGCTTAAAATATCAATAGTCAGACAGCCCGGTTGATATTTATTCGCGGAGAATTAGTCCACAAACAAATAATATATATCAATCGTCGGGCGGCCCGATTGATATATATTCATCGGAGGTTGCCCACTAATAAAATAATTCTCATCTGAGAAGCAGGCGAGTGTGAGAGAGTCGGTGAGGACTCGGGATCTGAGTTGGTCATGTAAGACATTCAAGTAGGATCATGCATTTGCTTGAATGTGTGTTTAAGTGGAGACATTGCCTTTGCACTTGGGTGGTGAAGTAGCCCTTGGGCGATTCTCCCTCTTGAGCTTTAGCTCACCCTGGTCGTGGGATCCCCCTTTTTACGGTGCAGGGCGTGCGAGGGAACGACCTTCGTCCTAGAGTGAGGCGCTAGAGAAGAAAGTAGGAATGTGGCTTTGTTGATGTTTATGTAGTAGAATGCTTCTCATTTTAATATATGTGTTGTATAGTAAATCATTAACTCTTTGCATTATGGATATAGTTAGATATTGTAAGATATATTGTTTGGATATAGTGTGATTAGTATTGGTTTTTGGGCTGAGACCGTTTGTAATCGGAGTGATTGAGGTTGGGACACAGGTTTATGAAGATTTTGTATTTGGGTAGAGCTCCGTTACAAAGGAGACTACGCGTTCGTGAAAATGTTAGGTCACTGACATTCAGTGTCCGTGAGTTGGCGGGTGGTCAGCGAGACCCGAGTTTTAGGCGTCACGAATTATTCAACGGTTAAAAAGAAATTTAGCCATTGTTTTGTCGTTCAAAAAATTTCAAAGTGATGTTTAACAAAGAAATTTCTTTTAAGAGTTGATTGCATGTGAGATTTTACAAAAAAGATATTTCAAAATCTAGTTTCAAAATAGATTTTTGCGGATAACTAAACTATTTATCATTTTTATTTTGAAATTAATTTATCAAAGGATGCAAATGTTTTACGATTTCCTTTCCACGGGGTACTACGGGGAAAATGAGCGGCCAGCGAGATCTATCAAACCCACTTCAAAGGCCTCTTATGCAATGAAAGGCCTCAGGCTTCAAATCTCCTTGAAACTTCAAATCGTTTGAAGTCTTGAGGAAATCCCTCGACCACTTAACTCAAACTCCAAAATTTGCTTACCAAACAAAAGAGCAAAAAATGTTCTGAATTTTAGAACTTTGATCATATATCGGTTTACGGTGAGATTGAATCAAAAAGATTTTCAAAATGAAAAGTATTTCGAGTTCGATAAATACTCAAAACCCAGTAAGTTCTACAATTTATCTCGTAGATGCGAGTCGGTACAAATTTCTCATATCATGAACCCTGAGGGTAATGATATTGCTTACTCAAAATGCAAAATTTTAAAGGTCTTAAATGAAAAAGATTGGGGTCAAAATATTTTTACTCATAAAAGATTTTTTGAGCATTTTCGACCACTGAACTTTTGATTTTATGACTTAAAATGTACCATATGTCATTTTAATATCGGGCGAAAACTCATTCTGGTTTTTTAACTGGAATGAAAAAGTACAAAAATCTTTCAAATTGGTTTCGAGTTGGTGGCTTCTTAGGAGCTAATCGAATATTTTAAATCTGAAATAACTAAAAGTTTTGATTATTTTAAAGCAAATTGCTTAAGTTTTTTGGCTTGGAAGTGCTTATTCACTTTACTTTTGTTCTCGATTCGAGATCCCTTGGATTCTTTGTTGGATATACATATCTATATATATAGATGTATATAGATATATCTATATAGATATATACATATCTATATATATATATCCTATATCTATATATATAAGTATATGTATATATCTATATATATATATCTATATACATCTATATATATATATATATATATATATATAGATTTATATATCTATATAAATCTATATAGATATAGATATCTATATATAAAAATATATATATATATAGATATCTATATATATAGATGTATATATATCTATATAGGCTTATATCTATATACATCTATATATATAGATATGTATATACATCTATATATGAATATTTATATATATAGATATATACATATTTATATATATAGATAACTATATATATATATATATATATATATATATATATATATATAATTATCTATATATATAAATATATAAATCTATATATAGATATTTATATATAAATCATATATATAGATGTATATAGATATATCTATATAAATATTTATATATAGATTTATATATATTTATATATATATATATATAGATATCTATATCTATTTATAGGTATATATCTATATATATATCTATATCTATTATAGATATATAAATCTATATATAGATATCTATATATAGATTTATATATCTATAAATAGATATAGACTATATATATATATATATATATATATGAATATCTATATATCTATATAGATATATCTATATTATATACATCTATATATATAGATATGTATATACATCTATATATATAGATATATAGATTTTGTGGCCTTGAAAGCCGGAATTAGTTGACTACCGAATCGGCACGCGGAATACAAGTGGAGGTCAGTTGCAGGCCGAGCACTAGAAAATCGGCGAGTAAACATGCGGGAGCTCTATGAATACAAAACACAATATAAACTGTCCCAATCAACAATATATGCAATATATATATCAATCACGACCACTTGGGCCCGTCAGCGGAGTGCTTTCGACACATATATCAGCTTATATCGATAGTTTGAGAGTTAATATTTTTACTCTTAACTGATACGTATATTAAGATTAGAAATTCTAATACATGTACATATGTCGTCAAAGCCAAAGCCACAATCCGGCTTTTCTTCTAATCCATGGTCTCTTGGATGAGTCTTCTCCTCGCACGCTCCCTGTACCTGTGAAAAAGGGGGATCCTGATGAGGTGAGCTAAAGCTCGATGGGGAGAATCATACTAAAGTGGAACACTCATGCAGTGCAGTGCGATATTCCAAATTAAACATACATTCAAGCGAATGCATGATCCTGCCCGAATGTCTACATGACCAACTCAAATCCAGGAGTCCTCACCAGAGCTCTCTCACCTAAATACAAGCCTCGTATGAGAATATTAGTTTTAATAGTGGACAACCCTCCAGATGTATGTATATATCAATTGGGTAGCTCAGGCGATTGATATATAAATTGTTTAATGGACTACCCTCCGATGAATAAGATATCAAGCTGGGCCGCTCAGAGCGGTTGATATATTATTTGGTTGTGGACTACCCTCAGATGAATAAATATCAGCCCCAGACCGCTCAGACGGTTGATATATTATTTAGTTTGGACTACCCTCCCAGATGTTTATATTTAAACCCACCTCAGAGACAATTGTCCTCTAGACTTGCCTGTGCTCCGCTCCCTATAATCTGGGGTGATGGGTGCGTATGGAATGCGTGTATCTGGTTGTCTGGAGTGTCAGCGTACAAATATATAAACATGAATATACTCGCATAATTAAAATCACCACAATCATGTTATGCAATTATACATTTCATCCATCAAAATTAGCTCATGGGCTAATGATCAAACATAAGCAATTTAATTTAAATTACTCGACCAACCGCATATTTTCACAAAAATACATTTTAGAACACGGTTTCGGGAATAGTGAAACCCTCGGTTACTATTCCCGAAAAATCACAAATCAACGGTTCACTTAGTGAACCCGTAATCCACGGCCATTCCCGGCCCAAAGCATACCAAGCAAGCATTTTAATACCGTCTCCGCACAAACAGCACTTGACTCACGGGCGATCAGGTAGAGAAAAATCACCAAGAATTCCAAACAATTGGTCCCATGTTTTTAGGGCCGTCAGCCCGTTCGACGTTTATTAGCGTAATGCATGATTTAAACTGCAAATTTCCAAAATTAAAGCCCCGACAGTCCCACAAAATTTTACGGGCGATCCGGCCTCTCAAAAATCCCAAAAAAATTCTAACAACTTTCGGTCCCGAGTTTTGGGACGATCAAAAGCAACCTAGCGGCGCCAGCCACAAAGCGTGAAAAGCCTGCACTTAAAAATGGGAATAAAGCGCCCAAGAAGGGAGAATCCTACCTCTTGGAGTTGTCAAAACTCACCAATCGGGGTGCGTGGCTGCTCAAGCGTAGAGCGTTCCCCTTTTGTCGGCCAGGCCAATGGTCCGATCGCGTGATAACCTAGAGAGAAGCCCTCTCTCTCTCTAAAAAGCTCTCAAGAATTTGGCTACTGGAACTTCATTTTTTGTTCCTCACGTTTTTAGTCTTGGCCAAATGTAGGAGATGAAGACTATTTACTAATTTGTCTTCTAGTCATACATTCAAAATGGCCTTCATGTCCTTTTTTCTCGGATTTGATTTTATTTATCTCGTGATCGTTTTTGTGATTCTGCACTCATACCCTTATGGTACATGGAGTGCGTGTTATATGTGGCTTTCGATCGCATCAGTAGATTCTGACGCAGAAGCAGCGATGCCTCGAAAAACGTGCGAATCAAACTGTCTCGGAATTCGACGAATTTCGACGTAATAGCTAGATTTCGCGAGACGATTCCAACGGTGAAATCCGTTTCATCATCCAAGATCTAGAGAATTAGTTATGGATTTTTAATCGTAATTACAATTTTTGTAATTAAAATTACGATTTTGCCCTTTTCCATAAATTGGAATTTCTCGGGTCTTACATTTCTCCCTCCTTAAAGGAATTTCGTCGAGAAATTGAAGCGATCTTTATCAAACACACATGCATATGCAGCGATGCACTCATCGTACATGTAAACTAGTCGTTAATTAACCGCGGTAAGCTACGTGCGTTCATTCGAAACAAGAAGGATAGGTGGCGCTGGCATCTTGTCCACCGCGCTCCCCGTTGACTCCTCCACTCCGCAGTCTTGCGCACTTTCTCACTAGCCTCACGGTCTTGCGTCGCCGCGATCACGGCTATCAACAATGCACCTTTGGTCGCTTCCTCGAGGGTCCCGTGGTGTCGATCTCGATCTATCCACAATCCACTCATGAAATTTGGATGGAGCATACTCTCGAGCATGGGCGTGAAAATACCTCTCGGACACGACATCTGGCGGTAACACGCATGCCGTGCATGAGTGCACACCCTCTGAGTATCTCGAAGGGTTTGATGAACCTCGGCGATAGCTTCCTGCGCTTCTTGAACGACCCTCCTCTTGGAATCACCTTGAAAAGCATTGATCATAACCTCGAGACTCTAAGTCGGCGTCTCGTACCTCCATAGCTCCTCTGAACAAGCGTGAAAGCCATTATCGTATCAGTAGCCGGTGTCTCTGTCAGTCGGGACCGATGGAACCCTCTTTACCTCGGTCCAACACCATGATAATCTATGGCCTCCCGGCACCATGACTCATATAGTGCCATCGTATACTACTTTATGGCTGATGTGGCGGAATTCCCACTAAGAGCAATTAATCTCTATCCTTATGATCCGGGACACATGTTCGCGGCTTATGCCCTCTTACACCGTATGTAATCCGCTGTGAATCCTACCACGGCCTTTGCTTGGTGTGTAGCGCTAACCTCTCCAAGGTCACAATCAGCAGCGATCGATGGATCGTCGACCTAGTCCATGTCATGAATGACATCCATTTACCGGTACTTGCCCATTTCCAGCGACACCCGATACGATTTCCAAAGGGATATCCAATTCTCGAGTCCTCGAGCTCATCACTTTCGACTCTGAAGTTTGCGTGATAACCATGTCCCCCGTGTTTTCATTTTGAGTCACGCTCTTCGACTTACACTTGACCTCTTACATTTCTTTGATTTAAACTATGAGTCTTCGGACGTAGTCCTAAGACAAATTCAACCCACCCTCACCAAAAGCGGTGAATGACCATCTAGTGCACCCACATTTGCGACTCGATGCGATGTTCTTTGTGCACACGAAACTAGCGATAATGTCATCTTGCAACACTGATCAGGGGTCCACCATGAGTAGAATCGAGAGATTTCCCGGCTCATATTCAGATCTATCGGTCGACTCTCGCCATACATCCTAGGGAAGAACATCCCATACTTGGCTTTTCTAAAGGCCTTAACCCCTCCCAGCCCCAATCCCATGTCGTGTCGAGACATGATAACCCGGCTAAGGTCTGATGCCGACAATAGATGGCTGTCAACTTCATCCATATCAAGCGACAATCAACAACCCAATGAGTCTACCACCTAAAAGGTCCACTGCAGCCTGGCTGCGTAACCTGATCTATCACGACTTGACCCACACTTTGGCCCTTACGGCTGTCAGGTGGTTGAAGTGCTTGTATCAGCACCTCGAAAGCTGAAACTAGTTCCTCCCAACCCTTACTAGGGTGTGGAGGAATGGCTGTATACTCTGCGTTACACCGCCAAGCCCAGGACGGTGTTGTCCCAAAGTCTTGGGATCACACTGTCTGCAGAACATCCGAGTCCTCATACTCAATCGACCACTAGCCACGAAACTAGCATGAAGCGAAGTAACTTCTACCTCTTCCACAGAGGCCCAGGAGAAAGCTGATCCTCCCTCTTCTCACCAACACTCGTATCCTGAGTGTTCCAAGTATCCTCAATCTCTCTTGTGGTCGAACTATCCCGACCATGGGTCCATGTCCGTGGCGAAGTCTACGATCCCATCTGAATGGACACCGGTATTCTCGCGTCTCTGTAATGCCCAGCCCGATCCAGAGAAACTATTATCTCGAAGATTGACATTGGTATCTCGGCGCATCACTGCCTTAACCTTCTCTGGGTCGTGGCCTCGTGTAACACCCGCATGTCCCGAAATCTCACCTCGAGTAAGCCCCAAGCTTCGCGCTTCTTGAACTTAGCGTCTGACGATGGTCTCTTAACATTTGTAAAACAATCCTCAGTGATACTCATGCTCCGCTCATTTGGGGAGTAGATCAAAATGTATCCACGAGAAGACTACGACAAGCGATCTAGATAGGGTTGGAATATCCCTATGCATGAGATCCATGAATCTTTACTAGTGCATTCGTCAATTCAAAGGAGCATCCTTTGCCAAACTCAAAGTGCCCACTTAGCGTCGCGCTATCTTAGGGATATATGTCTCACAATCCTCGGCTGATGGTAGCTTGATGTGAAAGTCTATCTTAGGTAGACTCGCCTCTCTCAAGCGATCAAATAAATCATTAATCCTCGATAATAGATGGGTGCTTGATCGTAACCCTTGTTCATCGGTCTGTAGCCAATGCACATTCGAAGGGCCTTGCCACTTCTTCTTATGACTAAAGCAAGGCGCCCCATGGTGAAGTGCTGGGTTAATAAACCCTTGTCACAACCGACTCCTGTGGCTAGACTGCGAGTTCACTTAACTCATTAGGATTGCCATCTTATCTTGAGTCATAGAGATGGTTGTAGTACTAGGGTGTAACTCGATACCGAAGTCTACGACCCTTTGTGGAGGTAGTCCAGGTAGCTCATCTGGAAAAACATCCACACATTCGCAAACTACTCGAGGTAGATCTAAGTCTGGTCTCACCTTGTCTGCAGGGTAAGGCTGCTAATAACCGCATTCAGCATCCACGACCTTGGACTCATTTACTGTCTAGTAGAAATGTCATGCTTGCCCCCATGAATTACTACGGGTCAGCTGCGTGTGGCGGTGAATCCTCTGCGCTTACAATCGATGCGACCTTGTAAGCTAATCGACGATCCATCCCAAGGATGACATCGAACTCGACATGTCCATGATCCTCGGGTCAGTGTGAGTAGAGTCCTCGGATCTCACAACTCATGACCTACGACCCCAACATTCTTATTCTCGCCCTAATCCCTAGGGTAGGAATTCACATCTGTGGCTCCTCCTAAGGTCTCTAAGAGGTCCTTGCCCATTTCCATCATATTTGGACTCATTCCTACAGCTAGAGTATGACTAGTCTAATCCCACAGTGGTGTCGGAGGTAATCTCATAGCCACCAGCACTTTCTTGTTCGAGCGCGAACCAATGGTCGACCACCATCCAATCTTTTCCCCCTATGATGTGGGAGGATGATCATGCAAACCTACAGGGGTTACTAGGATCTTCACGTCTACATCTTTATCACCTTTGTGCTATAGCATTATTTAATAATACCTCTGACCTTGGAAAGGAATCACGTGTCGAACAACGATTGTGCACGATCAGGTGCCGGAGTGGACGTTCTCTCGATCTCGACCTCTACTAGCCATTTACACGATTAACATGGCAACAAGAGTCATCTAACTTTCATTTAGTCTGAATAGCAATGCGTGCCCGATAGACTTGACAACCATGGTGACCAGTCCATTTCTAAGTGGTGCTAAATTCGGCCAAAGCCAATTCGTTTTATTCAAATAAAATTTTAGGCTCTTGTTCATTTACTTATCCAAATCCTGAGTCGTAGTTCATGCTTCTCAATTCTTACCTTTACGTCGCGTTACACTTGTCGTGTATATTTACTCTGTGTATCAGCGCGATCTCGATTTCCAATTGGTAGTTAATTCCAATACAGTGTCTCTAAGGCATAACCACAGCCCCGAGACACTAATCATACACATAACCCAGTGTATACACAATCAATTTCGCGTTTAAAATATTGTTTTCAACAAAATTTTATTTTCAAAAATTTTATTTTGAAGAAAATTTTATTTTTTAAAATTTTATCAAATTTATTTGATTTTATTTGAATTTAAAAAAATTTTTTTTTTTGAAATTTATTTTACAATGAGCAGTGTTCATTTGGTGACTCGAAACTAGGGTTGGCAAGACCACTTAGAAGTCGGAAGTACGCAAGCGACACGCGGCCGGCATTTCGCGCGCCTGTTTGCTCGAGCCCGCGCCAGTGGCGTGCCAACGCCGCTGCCGCGCCCGCGTACCTGCCTGCCGTAGCGCCCAGCGCCACTGCCGCGCCCACGCCCCTCCACGCCAGCTGCCGTGCGCCGGCACGCGAAGCCGCGGCGCGTGCCTTGATTACTACGCCGCTCGTCTACTTGCGCCCAGCCTTTGCACTTCACCTCACAGCCTTGTGTCTGCGCCCGGCTCCTGCGCCCTGCAGAGACCATGCGTGCCACACTCTGCATCGTCAGGCGCCGCGCACCATACGCCGCCTGCGCCACTTGTACGCCAGCATGGGTGTCAGCGCCCGACCTCATGCGATCACAAAATGGCGTGGCCATCAAAAAATTTTGTTCTAATTTTTTTTTTTTTTTTTTTTTTTTTAAATAGATTTTTCCAATTATTTCCCGACCAATGGAAAAATCACTAAAATCTCTAAAAATCATTTTTTTATAATACGTAAATAAATTCTTAAAAATTTATTTTCTTCAATTCTCATCGATAAATTTATTAAAATTTATTTTCAGCATTTTTCCAATTTTGTACACTGTACCACTCAAAACATTTTCTACACATTCATGTGCTAATCACCAAGCACACATCATTTCTAGCCCACACACAACATGGCAAACACACCCATTCACCAAACAACCCAATTGATCACACACAAAAAACACATGCATTGTCCTAGTTTTTATTAGTGCCTTCTCTAGGTAATCTCATACCTAATAGAACATCGAACCACACCCAGTGGTGATGTTCTTCTATTGACATGGCCTAAACTCCAAATCCTCCATCCATAGGTTTCCACCTACCTAAGTTCCATCAAACCATAGTGGTGATGGATACCCAAACCAGGAGCTCCACAGGTATTCGTATGCCTAAGCTCGTCTCAGTGTGGCGCCCCCAAAACCAGGTCAGTTGACTACGAATCAGCCGCGAATACAAGTGGAGGAATCGGGTTACGAAGCGCCACTTTAGAAAATCGAGCGAGTCTCAGCTGTACGGGAGCTCTACCCAATACAAAACACAATATAAACACATCCCCAATCAATGATATATGCAATATATATATCAATCTGACACTTAGGCCCATCAACAGGTAACCAACATATATCAAACTATATCCAATAGTTTCAGAGTTAATATTTTTATACTTAAACAATACATATATTGAATTAGAGAAATTCTAATACATGTACACATATCGTCGGCCAAAGCCACGATCAAACTTTTTCTTTAATCCATGGTCTCTAGGATGGAGTCTTCTCCTCGCACGCTCCACATGCACATTGAAAAGGGGGATCACGGCCCGGGGTGAGCTAAAGCTCGGTGGGAGAGTCAGCCCTAAATTAGAGTACACTCACCACTGAGAGTGCGGTGTGTTCAAATTAAACATACATTCAAGCAAAATGCATGATCCTACTTGAATGTCTACATGACCAACTCAAATCCAGGAGTCCTCATGAGCTCTCACACTCTTCAAGCCTCACAAGTATGAGAATATTAGTTTTAATAATTGGACAACCCTCAGATGTATATATGCTCCCGATTGGGCGCTCAGAAGCTGGATTGATATATAAATTGTTTGTGGACTACCCTCCGATGAATAAATATCAAGCGGGCGCTCAGTGGTTGATATATTATTTAATTTGTGGACTCTTACTCAGATGAATAAATATCAAGCTGGTAGCTCGACGGTTGATATATTATTTAGTTTGTACTACCCTCCGATAATTTATATTTTAAACTACCCTCCGAACCATTGTCCTCTAGACTTACCTCATGCACTCACTCCTATAATCCTAGGGTGATCCAGTGCATATGGAATGCATGTATGCCAGTTCCAATACAGTCTAATCACATGCAAATATATAAACATGAATATACTCGCATAATTAAAATCACACAATCATGTTATGCAATTATACATTTCATCCCATCAAAATTAGCTCACTTGGGCTAATGATCAAACAAGAGCAATTTAATTTAAATTACTCGACCAACCGCATATTTTCACAAAAATACATTTTAGAACACGGTTTCGGGAATAGTGAAACCCTCGGTTACTATTCGAAAAATCAAAATCAACGATTCCTTAGTGGGCAGTAATCCTGACCATTCAGGCCCAAGCATACCAAGCAAGCATTTTAATACCAAATCTCACACAAACAGCACCCAACTCTCACGGGCGGTCACGGAGGTAGAGAGAAAAATCACCAAAAATTCCAAACAATTCGGTCATGTTTGGGGCCGTCAATATTCATTCGAACATTTATTCATCGAAGCACATGATTTAAATACCAAATTTCCAAAGTAAAGGCAAACAGGTCTAAAATTTTTCTGGGCCAGTCACGGCCTCTCAAAAATCCCAAAAAAAATTCTAACAACTCGGTCCCAAGTTTTGGGACCGATCAAACGGCCCCTCACGGCCTCGAACCAAAGCATTAAACCATAAAAATGGGAATAAAACGCCGTAGGAAAATCCTCTTGGAGTTGTCAAAAACTCTCAAATCCGGGGTCCACGCGTAGCCTGCTCCGCGTAGAACGTTTCCCCTTTTTGTCCCGAAGCCGGCCAACGGTCCGATCGCGTGATAACCTAGAGAGAAGCCCTCTCTCTCTCTAAAAAGCTCTCAAGAATTTGGCTACTGGAACTTCATTTTTTGTTCCTCACGTTTTTAGTCTTGGCCAAATGTAGGAGATGAAGACTATTTACTAATTTGTCTTCTAGTCACTTAACATTCCAAAAATGACCTTCATGTCCTTTTTCACCAGTTTGATTTTCGTCTGACGTCCATTTCACCATTTACACTCATACCACTTATGGTACATGAGTACATGTTATGTGGCTTTCGTCGCATCGAAAACCGATTTACGGCACCCGAAACGCGATGCCTCGAGAAAAAGCGTGCGAATCAGAAATGTCTCGAAAATTCTGAGAATTTTACGTACTAACTAGATTTCGTAGAGGCGATTCATGATTGCAATCCGTTCTGTCATCCAAGTCTAGAGAATTAGTTATGGATTTTAATCGTAATTACAATTTGTAATTAAAATTACGATTTTATAACCTTTTCCATAAATTGGAATTCTCAGGTCTTCTGATTTTATATATCTATATATATATATAGATATGTATATATATATATATATAGATGTATATGAATATATCTATAGATATTATATATAGATTTATATATATTTATATATATATATATATGCCTATATATATAGATATCTATATAGATTTATATATCTATATCTATTTATAGATATATAGAATACCATATATAGATATGTATATATTTATATAGATATATCTATATACATCTATATATATATAGATATGTATATACGTATATATATAGATATTTATATATATATTGTAATGTGAAAGCAGGGGGTCGTTGACTACCGTCGACCCGTGGAATACTAGTGGATGTTGGGTTGCAGGCCACCACTGAAAATCAGGCGAGTCTCCTTTGTGCGGGGGCTTTGCAGATACGGTACTGCATATACACAATCTGCAAATGGTCAATGATGCAATATAATCCCGACATGAGTAAAAATGCCTCTTGAGCTCTTGTAATACTCCACAAAATCCCGATTATCATAAGCTATTCTTCAATTATCTCCGATGAATTTAATAGTTGTCATAACTTTTGTTTTATCTGATATATATTAAAATCTACAATTCTAATACATGTTATGTCAAAACCATCAAACCTAGCCAAGCTGCTTGAAATCAACCTCAAATTGAGGTGTCTCCTCGGCGCTTCTGTACTGAAAATAAAGATTACAGCAGGTGAGCTATTCCCCGAGTAGGAGAATCGCCTTAAATTGGTATACCACATGATGCGGTGCAATGCTCCAAAGTAAACACACACTCAGTAAATCGCAGTCCTGCTTGAATGTCTACGCAGTTACCCCATGTCACGAGTCTCCACCGACTCACTCACACTTGCCTAAGCATGTGAGAAAATAATCATTTTCAAAACAAAACTTTTTGTTCTTGAAAATATACTACGAAAATATTCCCGATTTTAAATATGGGACCCACACTCAGAAAGTGGGTGGTTGGTGAGCTTTAAAAGCTCAGTCATGGTCCTGAAATCCAAGAAATGATACATTGGCCCATCTCTGACCCCAATTCTCAGGAATATCATCCTTTGAAATTCCTTTCATGAAACATATCAGATTTTACAAAAATACCTTGTCATGCGCTCACACCTAATTCTAGGCTACCGGTGCATATGAAAATGCGTTATGCCATTTTCAAATCATTTACACAATATGTCAAAATATGCATATTTTCAATCAACTACAATTACGCATGTAATTCCAACACATCAAGCATCACCCAATTTTAAAGCTCAATTGGGCAATTCATAATTTATCTTTCGTGGCACATCATCACAATTATATTATATAATTGAGCAAATCAAATTTTATTCCCAAACCTCCTATACACACAATTATATTCCATATAATTGTGACCTATCATCAAATCAGCATTGGCATTAACTTTATTTGATTTCTACACCACCGGGCTGATTATTTCATTTCAACAAATCCTTCCTGACACATGGGCGATTTTTGTCAAATCACCTGGCTTTCGGGGCCCGATTTTACTTGATCCGAAGCCAGTGGTCGGGCTGTCGCGGCGACCCATGTCGGCTCCTCGGTTTCACCTTTGGGCGAATTTCTTACCAGCACCTATCTTATCGCCTGACACCATTTATTCCAACCTACTTGATGACGATTTACGGGTATCGCGGGCATTAAGTCTCCACATTCTACAATTTGGTCAATGTTTTAGGGCCGATCAAAGCGCCTTCGGCCTTTATCATCTCAAGCATGCATTTTAATGTAAGTTCCACACTAACGACCCACTTCGGTTCACAGGCATTCCACGGACGATCCCAAATGTCAAAAATATTTTCATAATTCGATTCCCATGTTTTGGGGCCGTCGACAACCCCATTCGGGCATTTTATTCACATCAAGCATGATTAAAAAAGCAATTTTGGTGAAATAAAAACACCCGAACAGCCTAATTTTACGGGCAGTCACGGCCACTAGGAAATCTCGAAAAATTCCAACAATTCGGTCCCATGTTTTGGGGCCGATCAAGTAACCCCTCACGACCTCAAACCAACCCGAAACATGGAAAAACCCTTAAAATGGGAATAAAAGCGCCGTAGGAAAATCCACACCTCTTGGAGTTGTAGCTTCATGAGCAGGGTCACGCGTAGCTGCTCGCGTAGAGCGTTTTCATACGCCCACGAAGTCATGACGGTCGATCGCGGATCTTAAGAAGAAGGAGGACCTTCTCACCTTGAAAACCCTCCATTTTTGATTTTGTGACCTGCCATCCTCCCCACGTTTTTGCCTTGTTTAAGTGGAGAAGAAGGGTCTATTAATTTATTTGTCATTTGTGACTTAAATTGATTTCTATAATCTTACATTATGTCCCTCATACTTTTGCAGTTTGATGTTCGGCACTATTTCGGCCGTCCATTTTCATCATTTCTCTCTCCTACCACTTATGGGACAGCGTTACGTGCTATACATGCTTTTCGTCATCGAAAATCGGTTTCTGACACCCGAGGCGATCTCGAAGCGTCTTAGGCTTCCGTATCTCGGAAAATTATGAAATTTGCATGTTAGCTAGATTTCGTGAGGCGATTCAGCGGTGAAATCCGTTTCATCATCAGAGATCTAGAAATTAGTACAGTTGCAACGTGAAGTACAGTTTTATGTAATCAAAATTACGTTTTTGCCCTTATTCGGTAGGTTTCAAGTGCTACACGTCGAGGTGAAATGTAGGGCAGGAACGAGTGCAAGAGACAAGAGGCCCGATTACACAAATGCAGTGCGATTAAAAATCATAATTAATATTCCTAGATCTCGATTGATGAAGCGGTGCCCGTTGAGTGATGCCGCGAAATCTGAATTAGCACGCGTAAATTTCGCAATTTGAAGACGTTAAGTCTTCACGTTTTGAGGGCATCGCGTTCGAAGTCTTGAAGTAAATCATTCGATGCGAGCAAACACATATAACATATACTATAAAATGGCTATAAATAAATGATAATGTGTGTATAATCAAGAGGTGTCAGTTGACAACTTAGTCAGCCGCGAATCTACATGTCTCATGTCATGAAACACGTAAGTAATACAAAAATGTGCCAGGCCTACACATCCTACTCCCTTAAAAATGTACATTTTATACAAAAATGATTTATTACAATTGTATTTAATTACAATTTAACGCCTGGCCCAGGTCCTTTGCCCGAATTTTACAAATACAAGATAAGGCCATCTTAAAGTAGTTTCTTAGCCTCTAAGAACCAGGAAGCGTTCCATCCCCAGCGGGTCTTCGATTACTAAAAAAAATAGTCCCACGACCAGGTGTGAGCAAGCTTCCCGGTAGTCATTCACATACAGGTTACTCCTCACTAAGTGCAATGCAATGGCACCTGAACATCAAACACATGCTAATATATCACTCATGCATATATTAACGAAATTAAATCCATACATCATGTTGTCGAGTTTATAATAATAACATAAACTTAGCTCACATGGGCTAGGCACGATCCGGTTCGTCTTGGAACAGCCCACACAATTTCCTACATGACATGTTATTTTCTCATGGCAGTAACATAACACCACGCAAATCAAGCAAAACACCCAAACGGTCGGTGGGTATATCAAAACACTCTGAGTTTCTAACTCGGTCCAAGCTTTTGGAGGCAAGAACCACGACCATCAGGCCTCAAACAAATCCATGTTACATAACCTTAGTTGCGAGAAGTAAGCGAAGTAGGAGAAAAACCCTACCTTCTCGGAGTTTGTCGAACTTCCCAATCTCACAGTGCTCACTGCAGCCAGCCCTCGTGTAGACCAGCTTGCCTCTTCTTGTTTGAAGACGGCGGCGGTCCGATCGTCATTAGATCTTAGAGAGAAGCAGGACTTTCTCTCTGCAAAACCATCTTCATACGCTCCTTTCTCGGTTGGTCTCTCCTCTCTCCCCCTCCCGAACTGATTTGGGTCAAGGTTGGTCGAGCCAGTCCTCTCATGCCACGTGGCCATTTACTCATTGGACCATGGATTACACCCTTATCCTTATCCATCTACCTTGAGATTTCTATCAAATGGCATGATGCCATGTGTCATAATTACACTTGAGCTCGGCGTTTGGTACATCTCGACTTGACAGTGGCGCCTCTTGGGCCCGCTTTCAGACGATGCAAGTGTCGACATCATACCGGTCTTATCGAAGCGTGAAATTAGTCTCGGGTGTGAAATCGACGTGGTAGCTAAATTTCGCGAGACGATTTCAACGGAGAAGTCCGTTTCGTCATATGAGATCTAGAAAAATTCCGGATTTTTACCGAAATTACCATTTTATCCTTCTTAGAAATCACGGTTTTCAGGGGTCTCCTGATGGGCCAGTAGAGTAGTCTTAGAATATCAAATCTAAGAAAAGGGACATAAATGTCAATTTTGGAATGTTAATGAGCTAGATACAGAATTAGAGAATAGTGCTTAAATGCTCCCATTTTAAACAAGCCCAAACGTGACTTCCAGGCGATTGGAAGTCGTGGCGTGGAGGACCAAAAATGGTGATTCTAGAGAGAGAGTCTACGACTTCTCTCACAGAAATACCTTGATCGGACGAGACGTTCCCGGCGGAGCAAGAGGGGAAAAACGTTACGGGCTTGATACGCGTGAATGCGGTTCGCGGTTTTTGACAACTCGAGAGGTAGGATTTTCTCCTACTTGTGTTTTATTCACGTTTTAAGGGTTTCGATGTTTCGGTTAGTTTGAGGCCGTGAGAGCCGTTAATCCGGTCAGCCATGGGGCCGGTGGGGTACTCTTGGGATTTTTGGGATGGCGTGGCGCCATAACTGAAGTGGGCTGTTTGTGTAAATTTGGCATTAAAATGCATGCTTGAGATGATAAAGACACCGGGAATGGGCCGTTAGATTGAATCTCTCGAAACATGGGACCGAATTGATAAAATTTTGGGAGAAATATGGGCGGCCGTCAATTACCTCACTCTTGATACAGTGTGAAATCAATGTATTTGTGTGTTGATGTGTGTATTGATTGGATTGAGGCCGGAGAGTAATTAGTGAAACACAGGTTCACTAAGTGAGCCAGAGATTTGTGATCTTTCGGGAATAGTAGCAGGGGTTTTACTATTCAGGAAATAGTCATTCTAAGAATGTCATCACATTGAAATTATGTGTTTGGTTAAGTAATTCGAATCGAATTGCTTGTGTTTGAACATTGGCCAAGTGAGCTAATTTTGGTGTGTGTGAAATGATAAAAAATCATAACATGTTGTATGATTTAATTTCTATGTAAATATATTCATGTTATATATTGCATGATTATCACGTAATGGAAGCTAGCATACATGCATTCCATATGCTGCTTCAGGACACCCAAGTTATAGGAGTGATTGCATGAATTAAGTCCCCAGAAAGGTTCGGAGGATGTGCAAAATGTTAATCATCGGAGGTAGTCCAAACTAAATAATATATCCCAGCCGTCGGGCGGCCGAGTTGATATTTATTCCTTCGGGGAGGGAGTGAATCCTGAGCAAATATGTATATCAATCGTCGGGCGGCCCAATTGATATATATTCATCGGAAGGGTTGCCCACTAATAACCTGATGAATTCTCATACAAGGCTTAGGCGAGGTGTGAGAGAGTCGGTGGACTCGGGATCGAGTTGGTCATGTAGACATTCAAGTAGGATGTGCATTTGCTTGAATGGGCGTTTAAATTTAGACGTGCGCACTTAGGTGGTGGA
This sequence comes from Tetrastigma voinierianum, assembly GCA_016808115.1. Classification (NCBI taxonomy): domain Eukaryota; kingdom Viridiplantae; phylum Streptophyta; class Magnoliopsida; order Vitales; family Vitaceae; genus Tetrastigma; species Tetrastigma voinierianum. Next base: position 34,477 of record JAEQBH010009433.1, on the reverse strand, counting down.
GTAGCCCACTTAGGCGATTCTCCTCTTGAGCTTTAGCTCGCCTTCGTGGGATCCCCTTTTTAGTCTGGGCGTGCGTGAAGACGATTCGTCCTTGAGGGTTGGATGAAGAAAGAAAGTAGAGTGTGGCTTGATGATATTTATGTATTAAATTTGAGTATTTTAATATATATGTTGTATAAAGTAAAACATTTGAACTCTTGAAACTATTGGATATAGTTTGGATATATGTGTTGAGCACGGTTATTGATGGGCCCAAGTAGCGTATTGAATATATATTCATTATAGTGATTGGGACGGGTTTATCTGAGGTTTTGTATTTGGGTGAGCTCAGGTACAAAGGGGCTACGCGATTTTCTATAAAGTGGCGTCGGGTAACCCGACCTCCACTTGTATTCCGCGGGTTGACAGGTAGTCAACGGACCCCCGGGTTTTGGGGCGTCACAATAATATCTAGACATTAATGTTACTAAAATTGAATGTAATAACCATTAATTTAATTTTAAAATTATCTTTTAAATAACAGTGGTATCAGCATTGGGTCGTACAATCTCATTAAAATTTTAATTATTTTAGATCAATTCCATAAAATTTCCTCATGTTTATTAGATTTGGGGCATCACATAATCATTTTTATTATTGGATCGCAATGGAGCCCACATGTTTCAAGTTAATTTTAACATGCAGTTCAATATTTTACATTAATTTATTAGGTTTTTCCATAATAATAATAATATTATATAGACATTAATGTTACTAAAATTGAATGTGATAACCATTTAATTTAATTTCTAAAATTATCTTTAATATCTTAGTATAGTCGGCGTTAGATTACGTCCTGATCTCATTAAAAAATTTGAAATTATTTTTTGGTTTCAATCTCATAAAATCCGATCGTGTTTATCTGTTGAGGCATTACATAGTGTTATTTTATTATTGGATCCTTAATGGAGTCCACATGTTTCAAATTAATAAAGTGGTACAACATGCACCATTCAATATTTTACATTAATTTATTAGGTTTTCCATAATAATAATATCTAGACATTAATGTTGCTAAAATTGAATGTGATAACCATTAATTTAATTTTCAAAATTATCTTTCTTAGTATTGTCGACATTGGGTTGTACAATCTTATTAAAATTTTGAAATTATTTTAGTTCAATCCCATAAAATTCGATCATGTCATTTTTATTATTGGACCACCTTAATGGAGCCCGTAGGTTTCAAATTAATTAAAATTAATTTAACCTTCACTCATTCAATATTTTATTAATTCAACTAAATACTTCATAATAATATTATCTGAACAAAACAAATATCATTATGCATATGTATATATCACATGATGAAATTATATGGCACCACCTATTCCTAAGTAGCATGGCAAGCATACATCATATGTTATATCTATATAAAACAATTATAAGCGAAGGAATAAATAATGGGCCCTTAATCCATGGTTTCTAGAAGAAGAAAAAAATAACAAGCCCAATAAGACTGAGAACTGAAACTTGATATCCTTTTGTAATCCATCTTTCCATCAGGTCTTGAAATTCTTTGGTGTGGATTAAAAGTTAGAGAATTACTAGGGTTTTTAAGCCCCGAAAAAACACAAAACTCTTAACTAGTCCCCTAAATAAGCCAAACACCAAAATGGTGGACAATCCATAGTACACCAGCTTTGATCATGCAGAATATTATGCGGAAGGTATATCACCCACATGAGGAACCAACTAGCCAACATTTGTCGAGGTCGATGACACTTGACCCCCACGCATCGCGAAAATCAAAAGCGAAAATACGTTGTCGATCCAGCACAAAGCTTGAATCATCATGAGAAATTTTATAGAGGGATAGAACAACGCTTAAGGAACATCTTGGTCAATTAAAATTCCGTCAGAGACTACACACCCCAGAAACAGCGTCTGAGGCAAAAACTAAAATCATCGCCATTATTTTGCCACGAGGACCTTGGACCGCGAAATTTTATAGGAGGTAGATCACGAGAAGAAAGGGATTAGGCGGCCGTTTGATTCAATCCAGAAAAGCGCACGTGCCCACATGCGCCCTCGGGCAGGCGTGGATCTGGTCTCCATGGCTTTATGCGACTGCGATGTGGGCACGTGTCGGGTCTTTCGATGACCCTCTTCCTCCCAACGACCCTCCTTTGTGTCCCTACATGATTATGGTGTTAGTATGCGAGAAGCGGGAAGCGATCTACCACGAAAAACAATGAACAATAACATGCAGTTGTTGCTTTGGATACTTATTATATAATTATCCGATAAATCAGGAAGACCCCACATGAATTATCAATAAATAAATAAATAAATCAATGAGGAATTACCTAATCTTATGATTAGCCTCCAGGATTACATAAAAAAAAAAAAAAAAAAAATACAATCAAATTTCTACCATGGATTAAGGCGAAAATAAAACATTCATTCATACAAAATATAAATAACATAGAAACATAAAACCTAGGCGTCCTTATATCCTAATTAGATCAAATATACATGTAAAAAATATGTGATTCGGTTTACCACACATTGATTGATCCAGGGCTCACGTGCTAATTGTTGGGATCAATGTATAGCAGAAGCTTAGATCATGATTGGATAAGATATGTGATACACTAATGTCATCATCCTTAGGGTTACTAACCTCTAGGCGTGGGACCTTTCAAGCTATTCTAATTTGCGACAAATCTAGGTGTAGGCGCCTAATTACCAGAACAAGGAGAGAACACCCGGCGTATGTGTGTAAATAAACCCATATGGAGGGAATATATCAAGGTCCTAAGGAAATGAGTCTATTTATATACTCAAATTCTAACCTTATAAGGTTACTTGTCAAACAAGCAACCAATCAGGCGACACGAAGCCACATATTGTATTCTATTTTTATAATTTAGAAATCCATGTTAGAGTAGGGAGACAAATAGGCAGTGTAGCAATCTCTGTCATTGAAATCCATTGGAAAGTAAGGAGGCTAATAGGCTATACTTGATCTCCCTATCTGCCATGTTAGATCGATAGATTTCTTTTTAGAATAAAGGTTTTTCTTGCATATTATAGTAACCAAACTCTTGTTTTATTATTGGTTTCTTATCTTTTTAAATAATTATTAATAAGTATATCTTTAATTAACTAGTGCAGGGATCTAATGGTCCGTGATTAATTTTGGCTCTTCATCAGCGGATCATAGTGCTTTTAAACATAAGTCCAACAATTTTATTGTAAAGGTGAACTTAAATTTGGATAAAATGTATGGGTAGGTGGAAACCGTTTCTAAGATAACTTTTTGTTTTTTAGGCAAGAAAATAAAGATATATTTGATAACCAAAATTTTTATTTTATTTTTTTAATCCCTACAAAAACTTTAAATTATTTCAAATATATATTTAAAATTTTGAAATTTAATTCTATAAATATATATACAAAATAAGACACTTTATGTAAAGTATTTCTAAGTATATTTAAAAAAATATTAAGCAAGTAAAGTTTCTATTAGGATTTTTACTTAGCAGGAGTTTATGGTGTCGTTTTTTTTTTTAATTAAGAATTCCAATTCCCAAACATAAACTTCCATTAATCATATTTGAATTGAATCTAATCCCCAAAACAAAAAATAGTGGAGTTGAATCGAATCATATGAAACATCCAAGGACAAAACAAACAAAACAATCCAATCGGTTAGAATTAAAACAAAAATGTTCTTAAAAAGCTAAAAAAGGAATTCTGGATGGCAAGAAGACATTGGAGGAGGAAGAAAGGAATAAATGCAAAGATGTAGATGGAATCGGCCCGTGTGAGAGATCACGTGACTGGCCTTGTAAGATGTAACTAATGGAGAGCATGATTGTGTTGTAAACGAGAAGTGTGCTGCAGCAAGGTCCTGGTAGCGTCTTTTGATTGAACTGTTCTATTCCACGTGTCATTATGGTATTGGTTAATGCCTATCCTTGACATGACAGACATTATTATCTCTCATTGTTTTGTCGCACCAGTGAGAGGGATGTGTGGCAATAACCCACCTTATTTGTAACATCACATTTGTATATCTGTTTTCCTTTTTAAAATTGGTGTTAAGCAGGATATTTAGGTTATTTAAAAAAAAATTATCAAAAATAAGTTGAAATTGAAAATAACATTTAAACTAATATAAAATTTATCATCTATTCTTTTAAAAAAATAAAAAAAAATTATCATCTATTTTTAAAAAAATTTAAGTCATCTGTAATCATAGTCATTGATTATGACATTAATTTTAAAAAATTTCAAAATATTTTTAATACTATAATAAATAACTACAACATTAAGATAAAAAAAATTCAATATTATATTAAATAGCTACGGTATTATTATTTATGTACTAATTTTGATATTATTTTTATTTTTAACCTATTTTAATAATTTTATTTTTCAAAATAAATTATATAATCAATACTCTTAAAATGATGAGAAATTATGTTTTGAAGGTTAGATAGACACTAGTAGTAGATTCATCAAAATTAAGCCATTGATACATATTTTGTAGAAGACAAAATGTTCATCTCCATCAAGTCAAACACTCTTCCCAATTTATATCTCCTTCCCACAAATACCGCTCTTATATTACTTTACTTGTGGAACTTGTGATTTTTCTTTTCAATTCGTGTTCAATTTTTTAGTTTTTGTGTAATACTTGGAATAAATTAAATCAACTTTTGATATATATCAATACATTTTCCTCATTAATAAATGATTGTAATATAAAACAATATTTTCTTATTCATAATAAAATTTATTTATAATATTAATATTTTCATATTTTAATCTTATTTTTATACTTTTATATTTTAATTTTTTATAAACCTAAAATTTAAAAAAAATAGAAATAAAACCCACAAGTTAAACTTTTAAAGGTAAAAGTAATAAAAAAACCCTTAACCTATTGCAAAAAAAAATATTATTAATCATTTTAGTATTCAATTTTAAAAGTAATATTTGAAAGTGAATAAAATTAAAACGTAAATGTGTTACAAAACTAAAATTAACAACACTAACAATTCAAACGTACTTTTAATTTATAACATTGTTGCTTCTAAATCTATATATGAAAATTATTGGAGATTTTGTTTAAGGTTTTGATTTTTGGAAATTTGACTAGGTGGAATTGGCGTAGAAATGCCATATTGAGCACAAAAGAACCTAAATCTTTTTGAAGCATAGGTCTTTTAATTTGATATTGGAGTTTAAGTTGAGAACCGACTTAAGACCTTCTCTTTTGACTGTACTTATGAAGTCTCATGAAGTAAAGGGAGTCAAGTGGATTGTTCCTCCATGTTTTTCTCTGGGGCTTCTTGAACTCATCGTTGAAGCCCAGGAGGTATAAAGGAATCTTTCCTTCCATTAAAACATTTCTGGCATCGAGGGCTCTTGCAATCGAGTTGCTAAGAACACATCATAATACCATTTAAGGTCATAGTGTTCTACATCTTAGGATTTTGTAAATTTGAAGTTCTTTCTCCATAAATGCTTGGATCACACATGAAGTGTTTAGGTTATAGCATAAACCAATCTTATGATTGAGTTTTTGTTCTCCTTCCTCATTTGTACTTTTTAAAATATGAAATCTTTCTTTTCATAGGTAGTTTTCATGAGTTTTTAATGTCTGAATTTGAAACTCTTTGCCAGTAATTGGACAACATTCAATCATCATCTGTTTTGCAAATAAACGTGAAACGCCATTTGCATTTGTGGCTTCTGATGAAGATTTGCATGTTCGAAAGAGGCACATCTATATTCCCGAATAGATGTCATTGCTATTATAACTATTTTTGTTTTGGTTGTTTTTCCTCAAATTGTAAATGGAGAGTAGGCCTTTGTCTGTTTGATCTTTGATGCCAAGTTTTTTAACTTGTTTGTTGTTCTTCTTCTTGTTCGTTAATATCTTGATAAGTTTTCTGACAGTAAATTTGTTTACGATCCACTTAGAAAGTTTACTTGGGTTTTTGAACAAGAGGGATGTTTTATTTCTATTCTTACTTCAATTTTTTGTGTTAAAAGTCTTATCAATTCATCATTCACTTTTATTACCTCTAATTAGGGGTTTTATTGGTTTGAATATAAGACCTTTCTTTTTTCTTCTTTTCTTCCTTTTCGGGTTTATAATTTTTGTAAAGTATTTGCTGTAGTGTTTAATTAGTGAAAGTCATTCTAGGAATTTGATTTATGGAGTATTTTGTTCTTTGAATCACCTTTTATATCTTTGGTTTGTCACGTGTTTCATCTTCTTTGAATCAATTTGTTTAAAAGGTGAGGCTATTATTTCTACACCTTGAGCCTTTATTTTTATTTCTTCCAAAGGGGGATGGAGTTGATACTATCTTGCACCGAGTAGTATTTGACTTCCATTCTTTTTGGAACATATTTATTGAAAAGGGATATTTTATTTGATTGTTCGCATAAATATCAAAATATGTGTGCGAGACCGGAAAATCCATGTTTTCTTAAGGAAGGATAAAATGGTAATTTCGGTTGAAAATCGGGAAATTTTCTAGATCTCGGATGATGAAAGCGGAATTCCATAGTTGCAGGTGTCTGCCATGAATCTATTTCTTAGCGTCGAATTTCGTCGGTCAGAGACGGTGAATTTCACGTTTTTCGAGGCACCAGAGGGGATGCATGATAGCAGCACGCGTTTTGGGAGGCCCGGAAGCCACGTGTCGGTGCGGATGCGGAGTCAAACTTGAGGTGAGTGGGGTACCGGCTTAGCTGACACGTAATGATGCGGGTGGGGGATATCTCGAGGTAGATGGATAAGGATAAGGGGTAATCCAAGGTGTCGATGAGAAATGGACATGTAGCGATAGAGGACTTTATCGCCCACGGCCAAAGTCTTGTCAGGTTTGGAAGAGGGAAGGAGAGAGGAGAGACCAGCAGGAATGAGGAAGAGAGGGTTTTTAGAGGGCTCACACCTTCTCTCTAAATTCCGGCCGATCGGGCCAGTTGGCTTCAGACGAGACAAGGGCAAAGTTGCTCCCCACGGCGAGATTCTGGCGTGTGGTTACCGGGTTTGGGAGTTTACGACGAGCTCCGAGAAAAGGTAGGGGTTTTTCTCCTGCCTTTGCTCTTTCTTTAAGGGTTATGTAATGGATGGGGTTGTTGAGGCGCGGATGGTAGTGGTTTGATTCAAAAGCTTTGGATAGGGTTGAAATCACTAAGTGTTTTGGACGATCCAGCGGTTGTTTGGGTGTTGCCCGATTTCGCGTGGTGTCATGTTATTACCATGAGAAAAATAAATGTTTGTGTGATGTTGTGGGCGGTTCGAGACGAACCAGCCGGATAGTGCTCCAACGTAATTTGGTTATGTTATTATTATAAAGCTGAATAACATGATGTATGGATTAAATTATGTTAATATGCATAGGTGATATATTAGCATGTAATATGTTTGTGTGCCATTGCATTGCTGGCAGGTGAGAATGATCAGTAGGAAATTCCACTGGGCTTTGCTCACCAGTCGTGGGATTTATTTTTTTAGGTACAGAAGGCGGCAGGGATGGAGCTTAGGGGCCTTACGGGCGAAGAAACGGCTGAATGGCCTTATCTTGTAATTTTGTTCTTTGTAAAATTAAGGCGAGAAACCCATTTTGTATAAATTGTAATTAAACACAATTGTAAATAAATCATTTTTGTATAAAATATATAATTGTGTTGAATGGATATGCAGACTGATCAATTTTGGTTTACACATGTGAACGTGCCTCACGATGTGAGACATACGTGGATTTCAATAGTTGTGGTGGTCGACGGACACCGGGATTAGGCGTCTGAATGTGAACGTGGAATATTCATTTCCATTGTTTCCATAGTTTGATACCATTGTTCTCTAAATTTCTCTTTTGTTTCTTGAGATAATTTTGAGAAAAACCATTTGCTTTTTTCTTTATGTTCTTCAGATTTTGCTTCTTTTCTTAAGTATTCTTTGTCTATTTCAAACACATTTTCTAGCGTCATCATGTTGGTAGAGGGCTAAATCATTTGGTGACTTTATCGTTGAATGTTGGAGACTATCTGGAGAGTTTTGAATGTTTGGTTGATCCTTGTATATTTTAAATGCGGAATAGTAGATGAATAGTCTACTTCTTACAGATTTAAAGTTTATTGAACATTGATCTTCTGGAAGGAGTTACAATTTCTAAATAAATTAGAAGACCTTAGGAATATGATCTTTGTTAAGTTTTTCTTTTCTTGGCTCAAAATTAATTTCAGACATTTTCCTTGTCCATCTTCTATTATGGATAAGAGTTTTGGTTGTTCAATCGGTTTCAGGCTAGAGTTGTTTGAAATTCCATTCGGAGAGTTGTGTTAAACATTCCCATGGAATAGGTTTAGATTATGACATTGAATTTTTCTCATTTTGCTTGCCAGGTAATGTTTTGATCTTTTGGTGGGAATGACGAATTTGGATTAACTAAGGGTCATTACTTTGTAGTATACCACCGTATCTTATAAGTATATTTCTTAACCTAGGATCATTCATAATTTTGAGTTTGAATGTTTAGAGTTAAGGCTTTATGAATGCTCTTATCATTCATACGGTCCCAGCTTTCTAGATTTGGATAACGGTGAAATACACCGGTCTGACGATGTATTTGTTTCCATTAATCACAAAGGAATCACGGAATTTGTTATGTCTTGCATCAACGCGAGACATATACATATAGGATTTGTCTAACCCTAACACAGTTAAGGGTTTGTTGCTACACAGATAGCTCCTATATGTAGAATTTTGAATTTTTTCTTTTGAATTTGTTCCTAGATCTTAAGATCTAGAAGTTCAATAGTTACGTCTCGAACCTATTGAATGAGTATTTTGAAATTTTGATTCTATAAATCTTTTGAATTCAAAGTTCCTATTTGTATAGTTCTTTAATATTTTGTTTAGCATTTCCCAATTTTGATATCTTGTTCCCGATCTTCTATAGAAGCAGTTTGTTTTCAAATTGTTGGGTGTTTTTCTTGTATTTGTCTTAATTGTTCATCTATCTGGATGAACTAGTATTTGAACTAGTACCTACAATTTTTTGATGAAATTTGACATTTCTATCCTTTCTCTACGATGGTGGGATTCTAACATTTAGAGGGACCACCACGGGACCACCTGCCACGCCTGAGGGCTTCTGGCCGACCAACGGATACAGGTGACCCGACTATAGCGTGGAAATCACAATTATTTTGAAGAATACAAATACAAAATTAATCAAAAATTTGCCAGAACTTGGCTCGTGCAATTCTCTCACGGGACCTTAAACAATTTGAACATATATATTTTAGTACAGTAAATATAAAAATTTTGAAGCGGGAAGTAACGATGTTTGAGTTTCTTCAAAGTGCGGCGGCGTTGTAGCAGCGGGTTTCTGTTTAAAGCACCGCTTAGTGGGTTCCAGGAGTCGAGGTTTCCGACGATATCTTTATTTGAAGTTGAATATATTTGAGCGAGCATGCAAGCATTATGCAATTTTGAATCAAATAAAACGATGTGAAATTTGGATTGAAATTTATTGAACTTTGAAAACTTACAAACTTTGATGCGAAAGCGATCGAAAGCTTAGTAAGCAAAGTTGGATACAAAAACTCTCGAGCTTCTCTCTCTAACATATCTCTACAAACTTATCACCTTTAGCTAAGAGCTGGCCCCTCCTTATATAGAAATTTTTTGGTTGAATAAAACTTTGGCGTCCACCGCGATTGGATCATGTGACTTTTGAAGGGTCACATACTTTTGAAGAGTCACACATCTCTTGCTTTTTGAAGAGTCACTGCTTTTGTGTGTCGGCAATTTGTTTCTTACGCGAGTGGAGCTTTTGCTTTTTGAAAGTGGGGAACCTTTGTCAGCGTTTGAAATGATCTAGATGCTATCCGCACCACTTGTGGGTCAGTTTTCCATTCTTCACATTAAATCTGTCGGAAAAAGCATCGAGGAATTGATTTCTTGGAATTTTGAGCTATACGTTCTCACGAGGCAAGGCTTTTGAATGTTGATATCCTCCTTATCATCTTACTGAGGGAGTGAAGGGAGGCGTAGCACATGTCTTCATTTCTTCCGGAAGAAAGGTGTCTTTACTAACGTGTCATCCTCGATCGAGTGCGAGTCGTGAGTTTTGAAAACGTCTGCCGTAAACACGCGGATTTGTTTGAGATAAGTACTGTGGAAATTTGTATTTGAAGAAATAGGTTTCTTGTTATTGGAGCTGCGAAGGTTGGGACGAAGCAGGTACCTTGGCCTTTGAAGAAGGGCTTTCAAATTGGGCTTTTCGAGCGATCCATTTTTGGCGACATCAAAGCTTTGGGCTTGAGAGATTTGAAGCGGCCCACCATTTGATTTTGAATTCCCTGGCGAAACTTAGGGAATGGGCTTGGATGGGATTGATGGGTACGAATCCCGACAAAGTCGAGTTCTTAATTGAGAACAAAGAAAAGTGAATAGGCTATTTCCGGGAGGAAAAAGCCACGGTTGATTTAAATAATCAAAGGCTTTTTAGTGATTTGGAGACGAAAAATATTTGGATTAGCTCCCATAAGAAGCCATCATTCCACAGAACCAATTTGGAAAAGTTTTTTGAACTTTTTCATCGAGTTAAAAAACGAATGAGTTTTTGGCACGTCTGAGAAAGTATGGTACCAACATTTTGTGGTCGTAAAAATCAAAGTTTGAGGATCAAAATCTTGAGAAAGTCTTTTGTGGGTAAAATATTTGACTGATCTTTCATTAATGACTTTGAATTTTGCATTTGGTAAGCAAGTCATTACCCTCGGGGTTTCCATGACATGAGATATTTAAACGAGACTCGTATCTCACGAGTATGAATTAAGTAAATTACGGGTTTTTAGTATTCGTTGGAAATGAAATACTTTTCATTTTAATCTTTTGACCTCAATCTCAGGAAGCGATATATGATCGGGTTCTAAAATTTATTAACAATTTTTGTTCTTTTGTTTGGTATCTGGAATTTTGGAGTTGGTGTTTGAAAAGAAGGGTTAAGGGTTTTCCCCAAAACTTCGAAACGATTTGAAGTTTGAGGCCTTTTCATTGCATAAGAGGCTTTTGAAGTGGGTTTGATTGGATCTGGCTTTTGCCTGCTCATTTTCCCTGTAAAAATTCCCGTGAAAGGAAATCAGGTAAAACATTTGAAGATCCTTTGATAAATTCAATTTCAAAATCAAAAGCGGATAAAATGCTTGTCATCGGCAAAAATACATTTTGAAACTAAGTTTTGAACATCTTTTTGCAATATTTCTTTTCTTGCTTTGCAATCAACTCTTAAAAATTTTTGTTGAAAACATCACTTTGAAATTTTGAATGCATAAGCAGTAAGCTAAAATTCTTTTAGTTGAATAATTCGATTGTGGACCACTCGAACACAGTGAAATCTAACAATTGAAATTTTGTTTGAAAATCTTGTTTTAAAATCCCACCATATCCTATATTGGAGGCAAGCTTGTCTCTATAATAGGAAGGCTTACAGGTGAAGGATACACAGCAAGGAAGTTCCTTAACTTTGGATTTGACTTGTTTGACTACACAGGTATGTTCCTCATTACCAAGGTAAAGGATTTTCTTTAACCTTTGAAATAAGGAAACGATTAAAATCCTAAGATTTAGGTAAACTTCGACTACATAGTTAAAAGGCTTCCTAAGAACCTTTGTAGCGTATTTTATCTTTGATTTCATCAGGAAATTTGTTTGCAAAATCTATTGCTCTTTGTATAGGTTTTATTTGGCCTTGATGAATATCAAATCCTAAAAACCTAATATTTGTTTGAAACAATTTAATTTTTGTTGCAGAGATTACTAAACCATTATCTCTTACAATTTTGAAAAATTTTTTAAATGTTTGAAATGTCCTCAATTGAATTTGAAAATATAAGAACATCATCAATGTAAGCAATAGAAAATCTAGTGTATTCATTGAATATTTCATTCATCATATTTTGAAATTAGAAGGGGCATTGAACCACAAATTTCCATTGGAATATGTGAACATTGGAATATTTTTGAAATTCTTAGAATTTCAAAAATCTAATTAATATTCATTGAATATTTCACAACACATCAGCGCCTCGACCTTCTCTTGGTCGTGACACTCATGAGTGCGACACCCGTGTCCCAAATCTCCCTCGATAAGCCCAGAAGCTTCGCACTTGCGAACTTGGTATCGGTGATGGTCTCTCAACAACTGTAACACAATCCTCAAGTGATACTCATGCTCCCCACTCGTGGGGAGTAGATCGAATGTCATCCTAGAAGACTCGACAAGTGATCTAGATAAGGTTGGAACACCATGCGTGAGGTCCACGTGAATGCGTTGGCTTTATTAAGTCGATCAAAGAAAGGGCATCACCGTAAACTCAAAGTGCCCCCAACGCGTCCTAAACGCAGTCTTAGGGATATCTGTCTCCCTAACTCTCAGCTGATGACAACCAGTGCGAAGGTCTATCTTGGAGTAGACTCGCACTCCTCTCAACTGATCAAATAAATCATCGATCCTCGGTAATGGAGTGCAGGTGCGGATCGTAACCGTTCTTTGTCTATAGCCACTTCACGTAGAAGGGTCTTGCCCCTCTTCTTCGCAACTAGGCAAGGCCCATGGTGAAGTGCTCGGTCCTAATGTCCCCTTGTCCAGTAGCCCTTGTAGTTGGACTGCGAGTTCCTCCTGACTCAACCGAGTGCCATCCTATGCGGAATCATAGAGATGGTTAAAAGTACCCGGTGTAATTTCGTCACAAAAGTCTACATCCCTATGTGGAAGGTAGTCGAGTTAGCTCATCACGGAAAAATATTCAGCGTACTCGCAAACCACTTTCGAGGTGGAGTCTAAAGTGCGGTCTCCTCGTCCTGCAGGAGTAAAGGCTTCATTAGCTAACCCAGCCCGTCACAGCACTTGGACTCATATCGCTGTGCGGGGCGAAATCTGGTGCTTGCCCCCACGAATACAACCACGAGTGCCAGATCCTGCGTGTGGCGGTAACTCTCTAACGCTCACAATCGATAACAACCTTGTAAGCGCGTCGACCCAATCCATCCAAGGATGACATCGAACTCACGACATATCCATAATCCTCAGGTCCATTGTGAGTAGAGTCCTCGAGATCTCTAACTCGCAACCTTGACATATCGTACCTATTCTCGCCCTAATCCTTAGGGGAGAATTCATATGCAACGGCTCCTCTAAGGTCTCTAGAGGTCCTTGCCCATTTCCACCATATTTGGGCCTCGTTCTCTCTACTTCGACATGACTAGTCTAATCCACAGTAGTGTCGGTAATCTCCATAGCCTGCAACACTTTCGTTCGGCGCCAGACCCGATGGTCTACCACCATCGGATCTCCACCCCCTGTGAATGTCGGAGGGATGATCACGTCACAAGCCTCACAGGTTACTAGGATCTCCATGTCCACCTTTATACTAGCTGTGCAATAGCGACCTCTCATGGCTGCCACGACCTCTGAGCTTTGTTGATCAAATCTGGCGGCTGGTCGATTGTCGATGGTGCTTTGACCGGTCTTAGTGGACGTCCTCTACGTCCTCGTCCTCATCGACCATTTACACAATCAACATGGCAGCAAAAATCAATTAATTTTTCATTTCGATCATTAGTAATGCGAGATCTTGATTACTAATAGACTTGACAACCATGAACTAACAGTTCATTTCTAAGTGGTTGCTAAATTCAACCATGAATTCATTTAATTCTATAAAATTCTAGGCTCTTGTTCATTTGACACCCAGATCCTAAGGTCATAATTCCCGACCTTAGCATTCACCCACATTTTCCTATCGCATCACCGTACATATAATTTACGTGCGCGACTCTGCGCCTTGATCACCATTTCAAATGGTAGTTAAAATCCAATACCGTATCTCTAAGGCATAACCACCGCCCCGAGACACTAATCATACACATAACTTCGATTATACGTTAATCAATTTCGTTTAAAATATTGTTTTCAATGTGTTTATTTTCAAAAATTTATTTTTGAAAATTTTATTTTTCGGTACTCATCAAAATTTATTTGATTTGATTTGATTTTATTGAATTTAATAAATATTATTTTTAATTTTTTTTCGAAAAATTTTATTTTACAATGAACAAGGTTCATTTAATGACTCATGAACGCGATCGAATAATCGGTTCCAAAATCGAGAGCCGAAGGTGCTGCGTATCGTGGTACTAAATTCAAATTTTTCGCCACGCAACAAGACGTCAGCCGCGCGACACCGGGCACGCCGTAGTTGCGAGTTTCGCGCGCCACGCGCCAGGCCGCTTGGCGGCGCGCGCTTCGCGCTGCTGCCGCTGGCTATGGCCCGCCGTTCGCCGCAGATTTCCGCTACTTCGCCGCTTGCGCGCTTAACGCCAGCGCTTCGTGGCGCTTCCGCTTCGCTTTCGCTACCGAAGCTTTACGCTTCGCCGCTTCGCGCGCTGGGCCAAGAAGCCATAAGTTAATTGCAGGCGCCAAAGACTCCACTACCTAACAATTTCTCTCGTTTCATGTCATTAAATTTTATCGTGATTCCAAATTCCAAGAGCCCCCGCAATACAAGATTCCTGTTGTAATACGCTTTTGTATCAGAACCTCAACCAAGCTATTCCCGCAATACACCCATTTCTTCCAACCTTCCTATTGCAATATAAATCAACTCCGTCGTAATACAAAAACTTTTCTCACAATACAACTGGCAAGAGCCCTTCAAAAATTTCTCGTACCATAAATTTTTTTTTTTCATTTTTCTTAATTAAAAAAATTTTTTTCATTATTTCCAAGCATTTGAAAATCACAAAAAAAATCACAAAATCATTTTTTTTTCATTTTCGACACTCAAATAAATTTATAAAAATTTATTTTCTCCATTTTCTTAAATTTTATACTCATATGAAACCTTAGAAAATTGTTTTCCACTTCATAACCAAATAAATTTATAAAATTTATTTTCCTTTTCCCAGCTTTCTTTTCACTCGAAAAATTTTTCTCCACTCAAATAAATTTATAAAATTTATTTTCTTCCATTTTCTTCAATTTTACCACTTGTAAAATCTTAGAAAATTTATTTTCTCCTCCATATAACCAAATAAATTTGAAAATCTCTATTTTCTTTTGCTTTAAAATTTCTTCACTTTCCAACATCCCAAAATAATTTAGTAAAATTTATTTCATTTAATTTTTCTCCCCCTCCCTCCTCCTCCTCGCTTACACTCAGAAACCTTAAAATTACCTTTCTTCTCCACTAAACCAAATAAATTATGAATTTATTTTGGTTAATTCCTTGGTTCAAGTTGACACACCAGAAACACCCAAAATGTTCCACATCATCCTATGCCATCAACCAAGCATATCACCCATAAAATTCCAATCACATAACACCTAAGCAATTCATGTTATGCACAACCAAGCATGCAAGCACACTTCAATAAAAATCCAATCACACAAACACACCAACACATGCATGCAGTGTCCTAGTGTTGTCCCGTGATTTCCTAGGTAATCTCATACCTATACATATCATCAAACCACACCTAGTGGTGATGCTCATCCAACTATGGCCTAAGCCCAAATTTTCTATCCATAGGTTCCCATAAACCTATACTCCACACCATACCACCTAGTGGTGATGAATACCCAAACCCGAAATTCCCTAGGTATTCGTGATAGTCATATTTCAGATCACTTCATGTGGTACTCTTCGGGGTGGAAGCTCACTCGTTAGGATAGCTCATTCCCACGAGTTCCTTTCGCCTCCCTGCAGATTCAACCCAGACCTAGGTCTTAGTCCAATGGGAAGCATCTCTGGTACCAACTGAGCTTCCCATTGGACTAAAGACCCTAGGTCCCGGTTCGACCTCCTGGGAGGCGAAAGGAACTCAGTGGGAATGAGGATATCCTATGAGTGAGCTTCCACCTGAAGGGTACCCATGAGGTGGTCACGAAGGGTGGGGGTCTCACAATAAAAGGCGCCGTTGAAGGATCCCGACCCGGATTAACCTCATGAACCCGAGGGGACCTCCCGGCACTCCAATGGATGTAGAAACTTTTCCTCAAAATACCAAATAAAAACTATGGAGCTAACCCCTTACAATTTTTAACATATCTTTATAAAATAATGCTGGTTAAGTGATAAATTTTTTTTTTTCTTTTCAAACACTTGCATTTTTCTATAGTACCACAGAGTTTCCTGTTTTTCGGACTTTCCCAAATTTACAAGTACCATGCATTTAAAAAACACTTCTAATATTCAAATTTTTCAACTTCCGTTGTAGGACTCCTCGTCCACAACTCAATCAACCCAATATATATACCATATACCTTTATTCATTTCAATCATCAAAACATTTAAAACTTCTTCAATTCCATGCACATTTGTATCAAAAAAATTTAGGCTTGAGCCGGACTTAAGCTGACGCCTAAGTAATTCATTTTCAAAATATATCCATATATGCATAGATGCATGGAAAATTATTCGACATATAAAATATGCAACTATTTATACAATGCGCTTCATGCGCTGCCTTTCGATGGCTCACTCATCACAAGTAGAGGGTACTCTACCGCTCACCCGTCTGGTCCTGAAATATTTTTGAAACATATGGAAAAGAATGAGCCAAAGGAGCCTGGGTGAGGTACATTTTCATTTAGATAACATTTTGGTGATATACCAAAATAATACATACTTATACAATTAAAACTACTTATACATTAAACATTTATGCCTTAAACTTTCTTTCAATAAATACTTATACCATTAAAATCTCACTATGTTTAAATATTTATGCCTTTAAACTATTTCAATAGTTATTTATGCATTTAAACTACTTATGCTTTTGAAGCATTTATGCTCTTAAACTTTATTTCAATAAATACTATGCATTTAAAATCCATTATGCCAGCTACTTAGTGTCTTAAACTTTCTTTCAATAAATACTATACATTTAAAATCCATTTATGCCTTAAATATTCTTAATCAGAACTTTCTTTCTTTATTTCTTCTTTCATTCTTCGATGGAACCCAGGGAATAAACACACCGAACGCTTCCTGCAATCGGGACGGTGAGGGACAAATACATTCCGGGCCATAACCACCACGCTAGCGGAGAAACTCACGTTTTGCATGGGAATTCAGTCATAGTATTTTTATCAATGTAAGGATATTTACTCCAGACACCTATTTCCTCCCCGCTTAGTAACCTATAACTTACTCCTCTAAATCCTTACACGCTTAAAGTACTTCGGCCGATATCGCCATAATAACACAGGGAATAGTAACCATCAAGAAACATTTTTAAAGATACATTTATAAATACATTTAAATCCTTTACTTTATCATTAAAATACATATGCTTTCTTTACACATTTTTAAACTTTCATAATACCTTAACATATGCATACATATTTAATACACATATAAATATATGCATCGATGCAAGATAAAACAATGCAAGATAAAACATTTCCATATGCTCAACATTTACATAAAATTTACATTAAACTTTCAGTTTAACATTAAAACCATTCACTTTAAAAACTCAATTCTCAAAATATCATTTCACTACGCTCACCGCGCTCAATTCCGCTTGCTTCCCGTTGAGTTCCCGCTGCTCCCGGGTCCGATCATCCTTTCACTTTTCCAAGAAAATCACAACTATACATTAATTCATAACTTCCATTTTAATCCACCATACACATCTCCATTTAAAGCCAAATGAACAAATTACCCTTAAGCACTAAAAACTCATTCATTTTGGCCAACCTTTTCAACCACATACCCTATAGACTTTATGACTCAAAATTATTCCTAATAATTTCAAAATTTTATGAAACTCTCCAGATAAGTTCTTGATATATCAATGAACATCTCTTTTAAATTTTCAATTTAAAATTCCGTCTCTAGCCCTCAACCATAAAAACATAATCTGCACAACAAATAACTCAGTTTGGCAGAACAGAATCTGCACATAGCTCTTAATTTCTTTTGAACCATTTTCTGGGCACTTTAAGTTTACAATTTGTATGAACTTCCTTAGATAAATTTTTCCTAGAAGTCTATTTTACCCAGAATTTTGAATCACTCAATTCCGACTGAAATGAGCAAGTTATGGCCAAAATACCAAACTGGTCAAACAGGAAACAGGACATTTCCTGTACCGAGACTGCTGTCTAAAATTCTACCAAATTGTGTTTTCTTCCATTTTTCTTTCACTCTAAACACTTAAATCTGATGCATTATACCCATTTCAACATACGCCACCAAAGTCTACATCAAACCTAACCATTCATTCACTCTGATTTGTCAAAACCCTAATCTAATCCATATTTAATGGTCTCAAAATCATCATCATTCAACCCTAAATGCCACTAATTTAATAATCACATAGAAAATCACAAATCATTAGGCATGAAAACATAAAAATCCAACTTTCCCACCATGAAAACTTACTTGTTTCTTTAATTTCTTTGTCTTCTTCTCCTTGATTCACTTGGAGCTCACTTGGAAGCTTGAAAGAGAATAAAAATCTCACCTCTACTCACTTTGCCCTACCCTTCTCCTCCTCTTCTCCTTTCTTCCCTTTCTTCTCTCTTTCTCCTTTCTCTCCTTCTGCTGACGTGATTTTCCCCTTTCATAATTTAAACTCAATTTTAGACTTTAAAATATTCTTCCAAAAGTACCCTTAAATTAAATAATCTCCATTGGTTAGTTTAAAGTGGTTTACACTTTTATCCAAGCTTCTCATATTGGTCCATTCTCATGAGACCAAGTTTACTTACCCATTATTTAAATCATAACTTAGCCATTAAGAAAGGTTTTAATTGCTCTATAATAAAATATCTCCTTATAGCAAATTATCCTCGTTTCTTCACCTTATACGCTTTTATACCGATTAAATGTCAAATATTCTATGGTCGTCTAAACTTCAAATTAACCATGAATTATTCAAATTAAATCATTAATGAATTCCAGTTCGAAATCAACGAAATCGTATTTAAAATCATTAAAATCAAATTCACAATAGCGTATTATTATCCGAATTACGCTCGATCGCTTGGAAACTATCCAAACGTGATCTTCGCTTCACTCGCTTCAGTTTCGTTAGGACTCTATGATTGATTCCGACATTTTCAGATATTTCCGCCCACTAAAAAAATTTCAAGACAGACCCAATTTTCAAATCGAAATCACTATTTACTTAAATCTCCTATTCTCTAAATATCAGTTCAAAGTCATATAGAACTGAAATTTTCTTAAAATCCTTTGCAACCCTCCATCCGGATAAAATAAGAAAAAATCACTATTCATTAGGGCACACGGTTACAATTTTCGAAAATTTTCACTTCATGCCCAAATGATGTCCAGAGCGTTCTAAATTCTAATCCACCCTCGCTTCTATCATTCGACCTCAAAATGAGTTCAATGCTTACTATTATAACATTCAATAAGGTTGGGGTTTTACAATCACCTCCTTATAAAAATTTAGATCCTCGAAATTTAAATTCTCATGTTGCTTCCTCTTGTGAGATTCATCACAGCACCTTTACTAGGAATCACTTTGTTTCAAAGAACTTCAATCATTTCGATCCAACAATTTGAGCCAGGTCTTTCCTCATACGTCAATTTTTTTCAATTCAACGGTTGATCTCTTAACACATGTGAAGAATCCTGTCATATACTTTGAAGCATAGAAATGTAAAATGTCATGTATTACGGCGGTCGAGTGCGACCTCGACGAAACTACCTCAATTATTTTCATAATTTCATAAAGTCCCGTATAGATAGGACTTAACTTCACTCTTCCGATATCAACACCCTTTCCCCGGGGTGATATCCTCCTCAAATACGATCCCCCACCTAAAATTCTAAATCTCTCCTTGGGTTATTAACATAACTTTTAGTCGATCTTGGTATCTTTAATCTATCATTTGATAACTTTAACGTGTCTGTTGTAGCCTGAACAATTTATGAACCCTAAAAGATTTTCTCTCCTTCCCCGATCCCAACATAATGGAGTCACACTTCCTTCCATATAAGGCCTCATAAGGCGCCATTTATTCTTGCATGATAACTATTATTGTAGAAGAAACTCCATTAATGGTAAATATCTTTCCTAACTTCCTTTAAACTCTAACACACAAATGTAGTATAACTGTGTCTGTATGGCTCTTTCAGATTGGTCATCCGTGGTCGTACAATCTCTTTTATATACAACTCGGTAACTTCTCCTTCAAGTCACTATTTTTTCCATAGGTAGGAAATTGGTGATTTCAACCGATCTATCCACGATCACCTATATCACATCATAACCACTGCGGCAGTGGAAAAAAAAATCCATCATGATTCTCTCCATTTCAGGGATCGGAAGAGACTATAAGAACCTATAATCTTTTGATGCTCAACCTTAACTTTTGACAAATGAGACACAGAAATAAATTACGCAACATCTTTCTTTATACCCCTCCACGCTAGATTAGTATTCCTTAGGGCATGATATATTTTAGTGTTTCCACGATGCATATATCTGAAAAGTGAGCCCTCTCCATAATTTATTTCTTTAATCTTACATCTAGTACACATAACACGTGACCTATCATCACTATACCATATGCCCGTGCAAAATCCTCTTAAGCGCCCCGGACTCGACTTCCCGTTTCAATTTAATCATGATTGTATCTTGAGTCCTATAGCTCCCTTATCTTTGTCTAATAGTCTGGGTTCGCCTCATCATAATAGTAAGGCTCCGATATCATCAGCTTTAGTTTCGCACCTAAAGACCTCAATTCCATAAATCTAAGGGAGGTACACAACCTTTAGGTGAGATATGGAACCACGTGGGCTTCCTACTAAGAGCATCGGTTACCACATTAACATTTCCTGATGGTACTTTCAGTGGTGCACTCATAATCCTTAATATGAGTTGACCCATCTCCTCTGTCTCATATTCTATTTTTCTATCTTGAATAAAATATTACATGTTCTTGTGATCGTAAAGGTACATGCAACTCCATGCTCCATTAATGCCTCGCATTATCGTGAAGCGAGACTCTGACAACTGACTCCTAGGTTATGTCTCGGATAATTACGCTCATGCTTTTTGGTGCCTTAAATCATATCTTTATCCTGTTTTAATATTGCATTAACCACCCCTAAGCTCTTGCCTAAACATCACAATATCTTGTATATCCTTCTTGCCACGGCCCAGATTTAGCAGAACTAGGGCTAAGGTCAGTCCTTTTAGTTCATCGAATCTTTTCTGACATGTCTCTTACCTTGTCTTTCCTTGTCAGATTTAGTCAAAGGATCGCTAACTTTGAAAATCCCTTAACAACCTTAGGTAATACCTGCTAAACCTAGAATACTTTGTATCTGTCACATTCGTAGGTGGTTTCGAGTTCACAATTTTCTCGATCTTTGGCAAACCCTTCACTTTGAAATCACATGCCTTAGAAAGGCAACAGCGTCTAACGAACTAGAATTTACTAAGTTTGGCATACTAGTAAACTAGATTTACTTAGATGCTCCTCATGATCTTCATTCTTTGCTTAAATAGATTAAAAAATGTCATCAATGAATACTATAACAAGCGATCTAAATAAGGCTGAAAGATCCTATTCATAAGATCCATAAGCGGCTGAATATAAGTTAGTCGACTAGCATGACTAAAAACTCATAATGCCTATAAGTGTTTTTCAAAGGTTGTCATAGGAACATCCTCTGACTAATCTTTAATTGATGGTAACCTGAGCTTAGATCCATTTTCAAAAAATACCTCGTTCCTGTAATTGATCAAAAAGATCATGTCAGAATTGTAAATGGGTGTTGATTGCGTATTTTCACTTTATTCAACTCTCTGAAATCAATATACGATCTTAAACTTTCATCATCATTTTTTTATAAAGCGAAGCCGGCCTCCCAAGGCGGGAAGTGCTGGCCTAACAAAACCCTTACTCACCAGCTCCTCCATCTGTACTTTCAATTCTTTCAATTCTTTCAACTTTTAAGGAGCCATCATATAAGGTGCCTTATGTTAGTTTACATCTAGGGGTCATTCCAATCTAAAAATTAATATATATATATATATATATATATATATATTTTTTTTATATATATATATACCTAGAAGATCCTGCGGAAATACATCAGGAAATTATTTGACTATCAGAATATCTTCCATTAGAGCTACCATTATCCTTTCCTCAATAGCATAAGCTAGGTACCTTTTATATAACTTTCGAAGTATTTTACTAGCCCACATAACTGTCATATTATTGGTAGGTAGTATTTTCCGTAACCCACATAAAACAACCTCTGTCTTCCTTGGCTTATAGAACCTAACCTCTTTCCTATAACAATCCTTTGTAGCATGATGTCTAGATAGTAAATCCATGCCTAATATAACATCAAAGTCATGGATATCTAATAATATCAAGTGCGCGAAAACTCCTGGCCTCCGATAATCACTCACGTTGTAACGATCAACTTTTCCATACTTTTCCTAGGGTGACGAAATCCTACATTACATTCATCATTATGTCTTCAATTTCTTCCATTTTCTTTCAACTTGAGTACAATTAACAATTCACTTAATGTCATTGATTCATAAGCTAAATTAAACCCCATGCATTTTCAATTAACCATCTCATTACCCTATCCACGACCATGCCTTTCCGGGATCTCCTATCTTAGTCATAATTTCTTGCCTCTAATTTCCTTGTCTCTCAATGGACCTTTGTCGGCTCACGGGCTGATTAAATGTTAATGGCTAACATCACGAGCCATCTGCTCTAAGGTATGTCACGTCCTCCTGCGACCTCGGGAGGCGGTGGCGGCCCAGGCATCCTGGGTGGAGGAACATCGCGAACTCATCAACATGTTCCTCGGTGGTGAGCACCCCTGCGCCTCGGGAGCTCTCTGGTGGGTGGTCGGCCTCGGCAACGCATTTACGTGAATTAAAATTAATATGTCATGTAATGCATATATGATTTTTAAATCACATAAATTTTCAAATCTTATAACATTTTTCAAAACCTCGCTTTGATACCACGTTGAAGTCAGGCCGGGATTAACCTCATGAACTCAGGGACCTCCGTACTCGATGGATGTAGAAACTTTTCCTCAAGCAGTCGAAATAAAATCCATGGAGCGAACCCCTTTACGATCTTTAACATATCTTTATAAAATAATGCGGAACGAAGTGATAAATTTTTTTTTTTCTTTTCAAACACTTGCATTTCGAAAAAATTGGCGAGTTTCCCTCATTTTTGGACTTTCCCAAGTACACATAAGCATTTAAAAACACTTCTAATATTCAAATTTTCAACTGGTTGTGGATACCTCCCTGTAATCACAACTCAATCAACCAATATATATACCATACCTTTATTCATTCAATCATCAAAACATTTAAAACTTCTTCAATTCCATGCACATTTGTATCAAAAATTTGGGCTTGAAATGGGATAAAGTGACGCCCTAAATAATTCATTTTCAAAATATATCCATATATGCATAGATGCATGGAAAATTATTCATTTTATAAAATATGCAACTATTTATACAATGCAGTTCACATGCGTCGTCTTCTCGATGTTCTCGACTCAGCTGCTTGCGAGGAGGGGTACTCTCTGCGGCTCACTGTCTCGGGTCTGAAAATATTTTGGAAACATATGGAAAAGAATGAGCTAAAGGAGCCCAGTGAGTGTACATTTTCATTTAGATAACATTTCCAGTATATACCAAAATAATACATACTTATACAATTAAAATCCATTTATACATTAAACATTTATGCCTTAAACTTTCTTTCAATAAATACTTATACCATTAAAATCCATTTATACATTAAACATTTATGCCTTAAACTTTCTTTCAATAAAATACTTATGCATTTAAAATCCATTTATGCTTTAAGCATTTATGCCTTAAACTTTATTTCAATAAATACTTATGCATTTAAAATCCATTTATGCTTTAAAGCATTTATGCCTTAAACTTTCTTTCAATAAATACTTATACATTTTAAAATCCATTTTATGCCTTAAACATTACGTGCAGTAAACTTTCTTTCTTTATTTCTTTCTTTCATTCTTTACGATGGAACCCGGGGAATAAACACACCGAAACGATTTAAGTGCTTGCTGATGAGAACTGATCACATTCAGTCATAACCACTACGTTGCGGAGAAACTCACGCTTTGCATAGGGTTCAGTCATAGTACTTTATCCGTGTAGGATATTACTCCTAGACACCTATTTCCCTCCCTCGGTTAGTAACCTATAACTTTACCTCTAAATCCTTACACGCTTAAGTACTTGGCCCGTGCTCCGATCCTGCCAGTCATAGGGGTTTAGGTAACCATCGATCAAACATTTCTTAAAGATACATTTATAAATACATTTTAAATCCTTTACTTTATCATTAAAATACATATACTTTCTTTACACATTTTAAACTTTTCATAATACCTTAACATATACACACATATTTAATACACATATAAATATATGCGTGATACGAATAAAACAATGCAAGATAAAACATTTCCATATGCCTTAACATTTTACACTTAAATTTACATTAAACACCGGTTTAACATTAAAACCATTCACTTTTAAAAACTCGATTCTCAAAAATATCTTTTTCACTCACGAGTTCAAGCTCAATTCGCTTGCTTCCGTTAGGAGTTCCAGTTCCGATCCGATCATCCTTTTCACCCTTTCCAAGAAAATCCCACAGCCGCCATTAATCATAGCAACTTTAATCACCATACACATTCATTTTAAAGCCAAATGAACATTCTGCTAAGCACTAAAAACTCATTCATTTTTGGCCAACCTTTCCAACCATACCCTATAGACTTTATGACTCAAAAATTATTCAAACGATATTCAAAAATTTATGAAACTCTCAGATCAGTTCTTGATATATCGACTAACATCTCTTTAAATTTTCCATTTTAAATTCGATCTCTCAGCTATAACCATAAAACACAATCTGCACAACAAATAACTCCAGTTTGGCAGAACAGAATCACCACATAGCTCCACTTTTTGAACCATTTTATGGGCACTTTAAGTTTACAATTTGCATGAACTTCCTTTAGATAAATTTTCCCCTAAGTCTATTTTACCCAGAATTTTTGAATCACTCAATTCCGATCTGAAATGAGCAAGTTATGGCCAAAATACCAAAACTAGTCAAAACAGAAAACAGGACATTTCTGTACCGAGACCTGCTGCCCAAAAATTTGCAAATTGTGTTTCTCTTCCATTTTTTCTTTCATCTAAACACTTAAATCTGATGCATTACCCATTTCAACATATCACAAAGTCTACATCAAACCCTAACCATTTAATTCGCTTGTTTATCAAACCTAATCTAATCCATGGCTTTCTCAATTTATCTCAAAATCATCATCATTTCAACCTAAATGCCACTAATTTAACATCCATACAAGAAAATCAAATCATTAGGCATGAAAAACATAAAAATCCAACTTTCCACCATGAAAAACTTACTTGTTCTTGGGTTTCCCTTGTCTTCTCTTCCTTGATTCACTTGGGCTCACTTGGAAGCTTGAAGAGAATAAAAATTCACCTCTACCGCTGCCCTACCCTTTCTCCTCCTCTTTCTCCTTTCTTTTCTCTCTTTCTCCTTTCTCTCCTTCTCATGGACGATCTCCTCTCTTTGGAGCACTTAAATCCTAATTTTGAACTCAAATAAACTATTCCAAAAGTACCTTAAATTAAATAATTCCATTGGTTAGTTAAAGTGGTTTTACACTTTTATCAAGCTTCTCATTGGTCCATTCTCCTTGAGACCAAGTCCATTTTATTATTTAAATCATAACTTAGCCATTAAGAAAGGTTTTAAGTGGCTCTCATAATAAATATCTCCCTTATAGCGACTTTTATCTCAGTTTCACTTATCTTTGCTTTTATACAGTTCTAAAGTAATAAAAATATTCTATGGTCGTCTAAACTTCAAATTAACCATGAATTATTCAAATTAAATCCTTCCACCGGTGAATTCGGGCTCATCCACGAAAATCAGATCATTAAAATCGGAAGTCGGACAATAAGCGTATTATTATCAAATTCACGTTCGGATCGCTGGAAACTATCAAGCGGACCCGTTTCGCCGTTTCAGTTTCGTTTAGACTCTATGATTGATTGGGACATTTTTCGTATTTCCGGCCCAATTTCGAAAAATTCCGGCCTGAGACTCCAATTTTTCGGTCAGAAATCACTATTTACTTAAATCTCTATTCTCTTCTAAATGTCGAGTTCAAAATCCATAGTAACTGAAATTTTCTGTCCTTGCAACCTCCATCCAAAAATAAGAAAAATCACTATTCATTAGAAGTTTTAGGTTACAATTTTCGAAAAATTTTCACTTCGCCCCGAATAGTGTCCCGAGGAAGTTCTAATTCTAATCCACCCTCGCCATCATTCGGCCTCAAATGGGTTCGATAACTATTTTTATTATAACATTCAATAAGGTTGGGGGTTTTCACGTAAGCTGCGTGCAATTTGTGGCGCTGAGCAGGGGTCGGGTTATTTGCCGTCGGCGGCGGAATCTGAGAGTGGAGGTCGGGTTACGACGCCACTTTAGAAAATCGACGAGTCTCTTTGTGCGGGGAGCTCTACCCCGAATACAAAACTTTGTATAAAACTTTGTCCCAATCAACAATATATGCAATATATATATCAATCTGACCACT
Organism: Tetrastigma voinierianum; assembly: GCA_016808115.1. Lineage (NCBI taxonomy): Eukaryota > Viridiplantae > Streptophyta > Magnoliopsida > Vitales > Vitaceae > Tetrastigma > Tetrastigma voinierianum. Next base: position 7,724 of record JAEQBH010009433.1, on the reverse strand, counting down.
TGGGCCCCATCAAAATACATACTCAACACAATATATCGAGCTATATCAATAGTTTCCAGAGTTAATATGTTTTTACTCTTATACAATACATACATTAAAATTAGAATTCTAATACATGTATAAATCAAAGCCACAACGACTTTCTTCTAACTCTGACACGAATGACTAGTCTCCTCGCACTCACGTACTGTAAAGGGGATCCCACGGCTTGAGTGAGCTAAAGCTCGATGGGAGAATCGCCAAAGTGGGCTACTCACCACCCCTAAGTGCGGTCACGTGTTCAATTTAAACAAACATTCAGCGAATGCATGATCACTTGAAAATGTCTACGTGACTAACTCGAGGATCAGAAGCCCTCAGACTCTCTCACATACTTCAAGCCTCGTATGAGAATTTTTAATTTATTAGTGGGCAACCCTCCATTGAATATATCAATTGGGCGCTCAGACGATTGATATATATTAATTGTTTAATGGACCCTCCAGATGAATAAATATCAGCTGGGTAGCTCAGGCCGGTTGATATATTCTTTTGGTTGTGGTACCCTCCCTAGATGAATTAAATATCAGTAAAGCTCAGGCGGTTGATATATTATTTAGTTTGGACTACCCTCAGATAATTTACATTTTAGACTACCCTCAGAACCTTGTTTCTCTAGACTCATCTCATGCACTCATTCTATATTCTGAGATGCTCAGTGCGCTATGGAATCATGTATGTCAGTTCGATTTCGATGCAAATCACATGCAAATATATATACATGAATATATTTACATAAACTTTAAATCACACATCAAAATTAGCTCACTTGGGCTAATGATCATACAGTAATTTAATTTAAATCACTCGGCCAAACACGTACTTCACAAAAATATATATTTTTAGAATATTATTCTAATATGAAACTCGCTACTATTCCCTGAAAATCACAAAACACCGGTTCACTTAGTGAACCCGCAATCCACGGCCATTCCCGGCCCAAAGCATATCAAGCAAGCATTTAATGCACAAATTAACACCCATCACAACCAAACAGCCCTAACATCCATGGAGTACCATGGCTACAGAGAAACCCAAATAATTCTCACACTGTCCCCACAGCCAGATTCATCAAACGCCCTCACTGCCTCAACTAACTAAAAGATCAAAACCTTTAAAATGAAGAAACACAAGTAGGGAGAAAATCCTACATCTTGAAAGTTGTCAAAAACTCAAGAAATCCGGGGTCCACGCTGCAGCCTTCGCGTGTAACATTTTCCCTTCGCCTCCGAAGACCTAAGAACGGTCCGGTCAGTACATTTTTATATAAGTTTTCCTAAAGCATTTCTTCTCAACCCAAAGCTCACGCATCCCAATGCGGCAATCACCTTTTTTGGCCCCGCACTGTAAAGACGGCTATGTGCACTTATTTCGCCTCGTGAAAGTAATTAAAAAATCAAATTCCATAATACCCATTACGTCCTTCATTCTCGTGATTTGATTTTCGCACTATCTCGGCCGGGCCAATTTTCATCATTTATCTACTCATACCACTTATGGTACATGAGTACATGCTATATGTGACTTTCGTCAGATCAAAATCGCTTGACAAGATTCAAACGCCGAAGGCCTCGAAAACGCGGTCGGACCGATCGGCTCGTGTAAAATTACGAAATTTTACGCGGCTAACTAGATTTCGCGCGAGACGATCCTTAACGGTACAATCCGCTTCACATCTGAGATCTAGAGAATTAATTATTTACTTTAACTGTGAATTACAATTCTGTAATCAAAATTACGATTTTAAGTTCCCTTTATTCCTTAAATTAAAATTTCGTCTTACATTCTCCTCTAAAAGGAATTGGTCCCAAATTCTAAATGGTCATTATTAATATATGCATATAAAATAATACTCTAATATGCATGTAAACTAGTCATTTAAATCTTAAATGACTAAAAAACCACGTACCTTCATCCCTAAGCAAGAAGCGGATAGTAACCCGCATCGTGTCCTCGATCCACTGCCACTTCACTCCACTCGTGTCGCCATAGCACTCTCACTAGCCTCACGGTCTTATGTCTCAAAACCTGATCACGGCTACGCTTCACGTGCACCCCGGTCCTCCTCAAAGGTCCCATCGTCAACCTCGACCCATCCCCAACCCACCCTCAAGGAGCCGGATCCTGAGTACACGATCATGACGGAAATACCTCCTGACACCCGACACGCGTAACGCCTAACCGGCACGCAGGTGCCTACCTCAGCATCTCGAAGGCTCCAATGAACCTCGGGCGATAGCCTCCCGCGCTGTCGAACCCCGACCACCCCTCTCTCTTAGAACTCACCCTCTGGTGTGAAGACGGATCACCAAACTCAACTCAAGGGTCACGTCAGAGCATCCATATAGCCTTCCTGCAGGCCTCCCAGCCGAGGCGACTGATCAGATCAAGCTCACCTTCACGGAGGTGTCTCGACCAAACCTGCACCCGTGATGGATCTCTCTCCCACCTCGGTCCATCCATCCCCTAATCTGCACCTGCACGGCCCCGTTGCCAATGCCCCATGGTGCCATTCGTGATACTTCGCCCGAGCAACTTATTGTTTCAGGCGATTCCACCTATGGTACATCCTGGCCTCACGACCTGCACACATGTTCGCAACATGCTCCTCTCTTAAATTAATCTGGTGATGTAATCCATACACACGTAACCCTACACAACCCTTTACTGCAAACCGCTAACCTCTCCATAATACAATCATCGAGTAAACCAATGACTCAGTTAACTCAATCCATGCCATGCATACCATCCATTTACCGAGCCTCTGCTACCAACACCTAATGCAATTTCCGGTCCAGTATCCAAACTCGAGTCACCCCGAAACCGGTCACCAACTCTCACCGTTATGGATAACTGGTCCTGGTGTTTTCATCTCACATAACTCTTCGGGCTGTATAATTTCCGAGCCTCTTACATTTCCCTTCGATTCAACTATGAGTTTTCATTGGACGAGTCCTAAAAACAAATTCAACCCATACTCACCAAGGGTGGTGAATGATCGCACTGGTGCACCCACACCCATCACTTTAGCGTTATCGCGGCACACAAACGCACGCAATGTCATAGTGTGGACACCCACTCTGTGTCCCACATGAGCAAGAATCTCAGAGACTTCACTCATTATCCCACCTATCAGTCAACTCTCACCCTACATCCTAGGGAAGAATGATCTATTCCCGTTTCTTCAAAAGCCTTAACCCCAAGCCCGCTAAATCTCACGTCTTTTCATGACAACCCGTGGCCTAGGTCTCACCATCGACAACCCGATGGTCACAACTCATCCAGCGTCAAGCTCGACATCAACAACCAATACGTCTACTAATTCTAAGGTCCACCACGCCTGGCTGCAACCCCGATACACCCCGACTTGACTTCTCCACTCTGGCCCCTTCGCCTGTCTATCTCGTGGTTGGGTCGAAGTGCTTCAGATAGCACCTGAACCGGGAAACCATTCCTCTAACCCTTACTAGTGGTGGAGGAAATGAACTCAGAGTACTTCTCCGCCGCACCGCTTAACCTGGACCAGATTGTCCCAAAGTCTTGGGATCCCCGCTCTCTCGGGAAATCCCACATCATGCTCAGTAACCGGTCCCAGTCCCGAAACCAGTGTGAAGGCAGCCCACTCCTCTTCCCTAACCAGAGAAAGCTCGATCCTCCCTCTGCACTAACACCCGCATCCCGAGTGTTCCAAGTATCCTTGACCTCTCTCTCTATGGTCAGGACTCTCCCAATCCATGAAGTCCATGTCCCGTAGGCGGTCTGTACGTGATCCCACTTCCCGAATGGACAACCCATTCTCGTGTGTCTCTGCGTAATACCCGGCCAATCGAAACTGTGTCTCGAAGATTGACATTCGATCTCTCGGCTCATCACTTGCCTCCTTTATGCTCTGGAGTCGATGGCTGCACTCGTGCGACACCACGTGTCCCAAAATCTCACCTGTTCAACTTAAAACTGCGAACTTAGCGTACAAGCGATGGTCTCTTGACAGGCGCAAAATAATCACTCAAGTGATACTCATGCTCCTCCCGGCAGGAAGTAGGTCAGGCATGTCATCAAGAAGACTACGACAACTAATCTAGATAAGTTGGAACATCCTATGCATGAGATCCATGAATGTCATTTGGCGCATTAAATCAATCCAAGGGCATCCTGCAAGTAAACTCAAAGTACTTATCAGGCGTCCTACTTATTTGTATTAGGGATATCGTATTCCTAATCCTCAGGCGATGGTAACGGTGCGAAAGATTACATCTTGGGTGAGCTTCGTAGCTCTTAATGATCAAACAAATCATCAATCTCGGTAATGGAGTGCCGTTCTTGATCGTAATACGTTCAATTGCCTATAGTCAATGCTGTCGAAGGGTCTTGTCCTTTCCTTTCGCCTTGAGCAAGAAAGCCCCATGGTAAGTGCTCGGTCTAATAAGCGCTGCCCGATAGATCTGTAATTTGGACTGCGAGTTCTACAACTTCAGCCCAGGTGCCGCTCCAGCTGGAATCATAGAATGGTTAAAGTACCGAGGTGTAACTCGATGCGAGTGCATCCCTATGTGGAGGTAGTCGGGTAAGCTCATGCGGAAAAATATTCGGCGTACTTCGCAAACCACTTTCGAGTAGATCTAGAAGTCACAGTCTCACCTCGTCCTCTAGGGTAGGCTTCATTGGCAGCCCATTCGCATCACGACACGGACTCGTATACCATCGGGAAAAAATGTCATCTTTGGTCCCCTTGAAATACCACACGACTGCAGATCTGGCGTGGAAGGCGGTAACTCTCTGCACTCTGTCGATAACAACCTTTGTGGCGTCGACGATCATCCCGAGGATGACATCGAACTTCTGACGTGTCCATGATCCTCGGAGTCCTTGCCAGTAGAGTCCCACCCCGAGATCTCCATTTCGCAACCTCGACATCACATCTAATATCGCCTAATCCTAGGGGAGAGAACTACGTACAAAGGCTCCTCCTATGGTCTCTAGGGTCCTTGCCTTTCCACCCTATTTGAGCTTCATTCTGCTTCAAGACACAATAATTTAATCTAGTTTGTCGAGGTAACCTCGTAGCCTCAACACCTTCTCGATCTGCACATGAACAATGATCAGTCTGTATAAATCTTTTCCCCTTGTGAATGTCAGGATGATCGCCTAAACCTCTGAAGGGTTACTAGGATCTTCACGTCTTACATGCTATACTGGCACAGTAGCTGTAACGTTGTTTGTAATACCTAGGCCTGGCGAAAAGTCTGGCGATCAAGCCGATTGTGCGACCCGATTGCCCGTGGGCGTTCTCGTCTCGCCTCTACTAGCCATTTACCTGATAAACATGGCAACAAGTCATCGCTTTCATTCGGTCTAACTAGTAATGCATGCCAATAGACTCGATGACCATGAGCCCTGACCGTTCATTTCTAAGTGGTGCTAAATTCGACCACTTAGTTCGTTTTTTCTGTTGTAATGATTATTAACTCTTGATGCGTGATGTTTTTATTCCCGTTGCCCAATCCTAAAGGTCCAAATCCTAACATGGCATTCACCCTTTCTATCATGATACACCATGCATATAATTTAAATGCCTTAACTACGTAATACCATTCAAATGGTAGTTAAATCATCTGTTATCTCTAGGCATAATAGACCACAGAGACGCAATCGCTGCATAACTTCATTATACGCAATCATTTAAGTTTAAATATTTGTTTTCAACAAAATTTTATTTTCAAAAATTTTTATTTTTGAAAATTTTATTTAATTTTATCCAAAATTTATTTGATTTTATTATTTAATTTAATAAATTTTTTTTTTGAAAAAAATTTTGTTACCTGACATGTTCACATTTGCAGACTCGAGGAAAAAGCAGTCAAAAGCGGTTGAGAAAATGGTAGTACCGCAGTGCACGACCCGAACCGGCCGGCGCCCGGGCCGCGCCAGTACGCGCCTGCGGCAGCCGCCCGGCGCCGCGCCCAAGCCTCGCTGCCGCTCGCGCCATTCGCTGCGCCCACTTTGCGTACGCGCCGTCGCCACTGCGCTCACGCTGTCTTATTTCTTCTGCGCCGCGCTACGCCCAGCGCCCGGCGCCTAACGCGACGCCCAGCCGCCAACCGCGCGCTACATACGCCCAACCGCGCCACGCTTTCAGCTGCCAGCGCGCCTCACAGCTCAATGGCGATAACCCATTCGAAATCTGCACCAAATTAATTTTTCGCCATTATTATTATTATTATTTTCGATTATTTCGGCGGTGTGGAAAATCACGCTAAAATTATTATTATTATTATTGTTTTTCATTTCTTGAACTCAAATAATTGCAAATTTATTTACCCGTTTTCTTCAATTGCACCACTTATAAAATCAGAAAATTATTTTCATCGTCATTTTTTCATCGGTAGCCTTCCTTGCTACTTGAAAATTTTAACCCCGTGAAATTTTAGTTATTTATCTTGTGCAAAAGCGAAATAATTTTCTAGTTTCCACAAAACCTGTGATCTTGTCAGCGGGCGCTGTCGGACACGATGGATGTTTTACCAAAAAATTTCGGCCAACTTGTTTCTCCTGTAATCTGGTGTTCAACATTTAGTTTGTTGTCTGATGCTATCCACTGGCTTGCAATCCAAGCAACACATGATCAATCAACATGTTGTGTATCAATCATACCATCACATGATCACAATCAAAACACATGCGGTGTGAGCCCCCAAAACTTAGAAGTCCGTTGACTTCCGTCAGCCAGCGAGTCTGTAAGTGAATTAATCGGGTTAGACACCACTTTAAGCCAGGCGAAATCCTCACTGTCTTGGGAGCTCTACCCGAATACGATCACACACGCCATACTGTCCCAAGCAGTCCAACATATACAATATATATCCAATACGTACTTGGGCCTAAGCAGTACTCAATGTACATGCCAACTATGAAACCAACTATATACCCAATGAATTACAAGTTAATATATTTTTACTCATGGCAAATACATATATTAAATGTTAAAGGTTCTAATACATGTACAACCATTCAAAGCCGCATCCCGACTTTATTCACGGATAAATCTCTGGAATGAGCGTCTCTCGCACGCTCACGTACGCAGCCAAAATAAAGGGGATCACGGCTTGAGGTGAGCTAAAGCTTCGATGAGGAGATTTGCCACAAGTGGGCTACTCACCATCTAAGTGCGGTCGCAATGTTCCAAAGTAAACATTCAAAAGCAAATGCATGATCCTGCTTGAATGTCTACATGACCAACTTCGGATCGAAGTCTCATAGGCTCTCACCACTTTCGCCCTAAACCTTGTATGAAATTAATATTTTAGTAAGTGGGCGGCCATAGATGTATATATATCGATTGGGCATTGGCGATTGATATATAAATTGTTGTGTTTGCATAGATGAATATCAGTGGGCGCTCGACGATTGATATTTTTAAGTTTGTGTTCTTATAGATGAATATCGATTGGTGCATTTCCGTGATTGATATTTTTAAGTTTGTGTTTGCCCTCAGATAATTTATATTTTAGACTGCCTCAGAACCATTTCTCTATACTCATCTCATACACTCCACCTCCTATAATCCTAGGGTGATCAGAGTGCATATGGAATGCATGTATCTTGATCAAACAGTCTATCGCATTAAATATATAACACAAATATATTCATTAAAGGTAATCACACAAACATGTTATGTAATTTATCAT